>JAMPIV010018220.1:0-115295 GCA_024509875.1 Oreohelix idahoensis | reverse complement strand
TTAACCAAATAACCATATATAATATCCCCCCCCCTTTAACTATTATAACCAAACCAAAATTAAAAATTTATCACTCTATAACAAATTTAATACAACTACCCCACAAACAGTGTTAACTCAATATTGGGGTTTCATCCATTTTATAACCTTAAAACATAATCAAATATAACTAATAAAACCATAAATAACTCTTTTTCTTTCATATATCAACAAATTATTTGTGGGGGGGGGGGTTAATCTCATCATAACAAATATTTCATACCAAAACAACAAATCATTACCCCCACTATTTCAATTCTAATCAATACTTCTTTTAAACAAACAAAAAACTTTAACACTATAACTCCCCATAAACCCCATACAAATACAAATACTAATTACCCATAAAACCCATAAAAAAAAAAACAAACCACCCAAATATATAAACCAATTTAATCCTCCAACTTTTTCCTAAAAATTTTTATTTAAAAAATCATCAAATTTTTTTTTTATTTCACATCATCAAAATTAATACAAAATAACTTTAAACAAACCAAAAAAATTCATCAAAATAAACCATTACCCTAATAAAAAACAATACAAGAAAATAACCAATTCTTCAATTATAATTAACAATAAACACTACCATCCTTAAAAACCCACCATTAATTAAGCCTTTTATTTAAATACAAATATTTTAATTATTAAACCATTATACATTTATAAAAACTAATCCTATTCCCTCTCACCATTCCTTCCTTCCCTCCACCTCTTCCTCTTCCTCAAATCAATCCAACGAAACATCCCCCCCCTCCCCCTTTCACTATTATTATAAAAAAAATATAACAAAATCCAATTTTAATTGTTATCTAATCAAATATTCTACTACTCTTCACACCGGTTATCCTCCGTACCATTTAACTTCATTGGCATAAGCAGGTTCAGCAATTGGTCAAATTCTTACACTTAATAAAGTATATCTATACCTAATTTCTCCAAGATATAATCAACAATTACCTATCAATTCCTACTTAGAAAAAAAAACCAACTCTTCTAAAACAAAATAAACGTTGTGGTTCAAAATTTAAATATCTGCAGCAGCTGTGGTAATCTTTCTTGATATAATTCCATCTTCAATGTCAAGGACATCCACCAAAATTATTAACTAAAAAAATCAACCACCTCCTTTATTCCTATTTATAATCAAGGTTTATATTCAAATTTATTATGACCCCTAAACAAAACCCCGGTATCTTATTCATTCTATTTATCAGAAGTACGGATGTTATATCGAACATAAAATCGGTACAAGATACACAATGCTTTAGGTTGGTTATTCTCAACTTAACACATCACAACGGCTGGGCATACTTGTTAACAAAGAAGTGGGTTTTACACACACGTTTTACGACAAGTTGATTCAGCCATTCTACCTCTTTCTTCAGACCATGTTATTAATTATTGAGAATATCCTTTCAACAGGTGCAGATGTGCCTGGCAGGCTGAAAATGTATTCTATAATTTGGACAAGATTGGGCAATGAAATAATCTTTTCTTTGAAATGACTGAATAGTTGCGTGTGTGTGTATATATATATCGTAAAAGTCCGGATTGCTCGGGGATTTGGTCGGTCTGGATTTTCAGATTTTCCAGATTCTCTGGCAGTACTTTTAAAATTCTAATTTAAAGAAGGTTAAAAAAAGAGATGAACAGGCAAATTTTGCTGGTTTATTCATTAACATACAGAATGCTTCAGTGATCACAATGAGTATATTTATTTCTTCATTTCCGCGACTTCGTATGCGTCTGCTGCACTGCTTGTGGATGGAACACTTTGTAGTGAAATCTGAATCAATGTCTCGGCGATCATTGAATATTATACACCGCCTAAAAACCTGTGTAAGTAACCAACCAATGAAACGCCAGCTTGGTACACGTAGGGTCAGATATATGTTAGGCCATTCAACATGGAGACAACAAAAGTGTAGATGTTGGAAATATTTCGGAAGGCAGTGCAAGAACCTAGATGGAGTACCTCGTTAAAGAAGGACCAGGTTTGATAATAGGGATCATTAGCTGTAGGCAGATAACTATATTTTCACTGGATGTGGTGTAGAGCAGAAGTTATTGTGAAAAGAAGACAGTGGAGCATGAACAATGTTGTGTTTTTTTCCCTGTTTCAGCTGCTCCCGTGAAAAGTCGGAAAAACTAGGGAATAGGACAGATATCTCAATTGACAGAGCTCATTCATAGGAGTAATAAAAGCCTAGAAAAAAAGGAAGCCAGAGTTATTTGCGTGAATGCAAAATACTTTGGCCTAGATACTTTCGGTTCCGGTGGCCACGGAGAGCAGCATCTGCCATAAGCTTCATTGCAATCTGTATATGTGTGAGCAGACTGTTATAATTCTTAAAAGTCTGTCTGTATGAAATTGAGGTTAAGCGAGATATTAATTACAAATATATATATATATATATATATATATATATATATATATATATATATATATATATATATATATATATATATATATATATATATATATATATATATATATATATATATATATATGATCAGTTTGTGCTTTATGGAAATGGTTGCTTTTGTGTAAAATCTCAGTGTACAATTCCTGGAAGGAATCCCGGCCTGTGTTAGTTAAATTTATTTGTGTAATCTAATCTGAAGAAAGAATGGAATGAGATATTAGTTTTCGGAAAGCATTTAAAGATGTTATGCTTGCGGGATCGGACTATACAAACTCAAAGAAGGGATGAATGAAAAGAATTGATTTTCTGTATTGTTTGAGATATCACACAACATTTACTATAAGGCCTATGTGTTTGTAATGAAGACAATCATGGACATAGATGTAAAAGTGGTTTTACTGGAATATTGTGCTAGTATTTTGATAAATCGTGTTATTTATAACTTACTCTGTCTGTTATGGTTAGCCCCAGCTTGTCTGAACTGTCTCACTATACCTCCTGTCTGAATACGGAGATAGTAGGACGATACTACCCAGGAAACATTAGATTTCAGGTCATATCCTACCCTGAGTATCATAGCAAATTCTGTAGAGACATAGTCAGCAATTGGATGGACGTGTTGTACCAGTGCCTTACTTTGAAATACTGAGGCCACAAACATTGGCATCTCAAATGATTGGAAAACCCGCAGCTGTGGGGTTTTCTCAAGTCATCTTATGCTGCAAGAGTCCTAAGTGGGAGCTTCAAAAGTTAAATCGCTCAAATTCAGGGTGCCTCATGTTACATATATTACCACACCTGGCAGAACCTTATGTCATAAAATTTAGTCTGGTGGTGTAAACCAAGAGAATAAAGACAGGCATTATCAGTCTATGTGACATTCTAATTAAATAACATTGAAGGAATAATTCAATACTAGTACAGGAGAGAGACAGATTGTAATAACAGTTATTTGTGGAACAGAGTTACTTCAAGGATCAAGATGTCAGAAGAAAGAGTAACATTGATAATTAAATTCATTCAACTGTAAAATATTTATTGTAATTGAACCATATTTTTATTTTATTTGATGTTGAGTTCTATTTGAGTTTTCACAGAATATCAAAAAAGAAATAAGATCATGTATATAACTAAAATTACCAATTGTATCCACAGTTTTGAGTAAATCATTTACGTTGGTTCAAGTTACTTTTTTGATAATTAGTTACCCCTGGATAAGCTATAGTCTTATGTTGGTCTGGGAGAGGAGGCATCATAGGTGATTGGGATTGCACATTACCATCTCACCTAGTAATCTATACAGCGTGACTTTAACCTTTGACCTCGATACACCATTACTCTTTTCAGAGAATGGGGTATTTCTTTTAAGACTAGTCTCTTATCTGGCACTATCCTGGTATCATCTGATACACCTAATTGTCCACTATCTTACACACTAAATAACCTCTTGTCACACACTTCCAGCTTCTACTGCATCTCACACACAAAAGCCTGGAAATGTTTAAAAAGTTTGAGTTTTCATAAAGTCTGGATTTTCGGGTGGTCCGGATGTGGCATCCTGACTTTTACTATATATATATATATATATATATATATATATATATATATATATATATATATATATATATATATATATATATATATATATATATATATATATATATATATATATAATTTTCCTTGAATTATAAATCAACATGATAAATGTGCCAAGTAATTCATCACCCTTCACGTTCAAGGTCTGGGAAGGTTAAGGCAGCCGGCGTGATGCTGACGACATCAACCCTGGTGTGTCAATGGTCGAGAAAATATGGGCCTATCACCATATTCCCAATATGCCTCAATCGACGTGTAACAGGACCCTTTCATGCCGAAGGAGCATAGCTTCCAGAACAAGGACTGCCTAGGAGCTTTCCTCATTACGTGCCCTGTTCATCGCCAGCGGCTTCTTCCCATCTCTTGTTCCATCGGCACTTTTCTGGTTCTTGTCATCAGTTTCACATTGGTGATCTTGTCATCAGTTTCACATTGGTGATCTTGTCATCAGTTCCACATTGGTGATCTTCTCATCAGTTCCACATTGGTGATCTTCTGATCAGTTTCACATTGGTGATTTTGTCATCAGTTTCACATTGATTAATCTTATCACCAGTTCCACATTGGTGAGCTTCTCATCAGTTTCACATTGGTGATCTTAAGGTACAATTTCAATCATTTTATTCTGCGCAAGCACCCATGTGTGATTTTTTTTATCTTGATGTTCTCCACATTTCAGAGCCATGCAGTATTGACTTAACTTTTGAATTGTAGATTCGGATTTTTTTTCCGTTGATCTCCAAGTATTCTCAATCCAAGGAAAGCTCCTTTAGCCGTCTGTATTCTTATTTTGATTTCATTGTCTGTCCCTCTCACGTTGTCCATGTTGCTGCCTACTTATGGTTGTCTTCTTTTTTTTTAAAGACAAAATATCATTGTTACATGGTACTAATATTGATGATTTCAACTGCTCTTTTTACTGTGGAGAGATCGAGTAAAGAAAGATCAGACATGAAGAAATTAAGATAAGAAGTCTTCAGAACAAGAAATCACGTAACATGCCACGAACAATCACGCAGACGACCAATGGCGTCTACGAACATAATCATTCTAATAACTCAAAAAACAAGACATTCTTTTTTTTTCTCTCAAATTATAATCCAACATTTTTAATGTGCCAGTTAATCAGGAGTAAAATGATGCAGAAATGTTGTATGAAAAGAAATGATAAAGAATTAGACATAATTAGTCCGAGAAAGTAACGGATGTTGAGGAATGTTGAGTGAAGAGAAAGTAGTAGGTAGTGTGGAATGATTAATGGGAGATTAATGCGTGGCGTGGAATGAGTGACGAGAAATTAATGAATGGCGTGGAATGATTCATGAGAAATTAATGAGTGGCGCGGAATGAGTGACGAGAGATTAATGAGTGGTGTAGAATGATTCATGAGTAATTACTGAGTGGCGTGGAATGAATGACGAGAAATTAATGAGTGATGTGGAATGAGTGGTGTGGAATGAGTGTCGAGAAATTAATGAGTGGTGTGGACTAATTAATGATAAATTAATGAGTAGCGTGGAATGAGTGATGAGAAATGAATGAGTGGTGAGGAATGTTGAATGATATGAAAAACATTTTTTTGCTGAGGAATGTTGAATGATGAAAAAGTAATGAACGGCGGTGAAGGCATGAGCGAACAATAATAAGTGAATACTCGTGAAGTAATGGATAATAAAAACGAAAAGATTAAATATTATGCGGTGATTAAAATAATGAAAAATGTATGAATACCTTGATGGAGCAATGATCGTTAATAAAATTTTCATACAACACTGGAATTATTACAATAGTTACTGATAATGAGTGGATGAACATACACATTTTTACAGTCTTATGACATATTGCACAATGCTTCATGACAATGAGATGAACTCAGAATATTACATTTTCTGTAAAACTCTACAGCCACGCCCATCGATTTTAGTGAAATTAAGTAACATGTAGCAGGTAGGAATCATAGATTTTCCATGCGTAATTTAAAACTCTGGGAAGTGTCTTTCCCAGTTCTCTATCTCTCTCACTCCCTCTCACTTTTTTCACATCAGTTTTTTTTTTTTAATTTCAAAATTATCATAATGTTCTTTAAGAATCTATTTTTAGAAAAGGTTAAAATCAATCCAGAATACATGTACAATACTGCTTACTGATATTCAAAATTGCACAAGAGGTGTAGGTAATAGGTATTAAACAACGAAGCCGAACACTTTGTTTCATTATAACTTCTTATTTTAGTGGACCAACTGTGATCAAGTTTAATTATTCTGTTGTTTTAATATGCCTGTTCTTGCTGACGAAGACTTGTACCGAAGCTTTCATCATTGTTTAATTTTGCGAGAGTTCTGGTTAATATTTGAATATTGTGACTGTTTCGTGTACTGCCATGTGCTGAGAGATAGACGTACCAAAAAGTAGATCGTTGAAGATTCTCTTTTTTTTTTTAAACGTACCCCCCTCCGCTATTACTCGAGGCGAAATCTTCGGTTAGTATATCAAACCTGAGACTGATTTTACGTGAGTATCATATTTTCCCTGTACGCTGACAGGTGTCCTCTCGCCATTCAGGCAGATACTCTCCGTCTTCCTTAATTTCTGCAGCATTTTTACAATTCTGTGTAAATTATAGTCTACTATGTATCTTGATGCTTGGGGCTGGTAACCTCATTATCCTATATATAAAATCTCAGCTTTTTCTGTCAGTGCGTAACGCTAAGGGATGCAACTTTGGTTGAAAGTTAGACATTAATTGTATAGTTTCCCTTATATGTACTCTCCCGAAAATAGTAACACTTAACAAAGAAGAATGCGCAAATGACGGTGTGCACAAAAATATATTTATAGAATGTGTGATCACGTATACACACATTGGGATCCTCGCTGCTGCTACGTAGTTCATGTACTGTGGTGATGCACAGTGGGTTTTTTTTTAATACTTTAGAATAAGCAAAATTGCCGTTAGGTATTGGTGCTTTTGAATTTAATTCCCGTCTTATGGCGGGCTTTTACACTAGTGTAAAATAAGTTACTACATGAACCACAGCCACACGAGTTTCTTACAAGTAGGCCACCTGTGATGGTTGATACATTCTCCGTAAGGAGCGACAAAATCAGGAATGAAGTCTCTCGGGAGATAAAGAAAGAATGGGGCTCCTGCTCCCAAAAGCGTGTCGTATGTGGCGACTGGTAACAGGTTGTTGTGTGGTGTTGCCAACCTCATCATGAAAAACACATTGCTACGGAAGCCACTGCCGCAAAAGCGCATGAATACTGTATGCAAGCGCCTTGCTAGGAGATGCAATGTTCATCTTCATCAATACCTTTTCTGTTCCCTATGGCGCATGAAGGCCGTCAAGAAAAATATGCCAACACTTCTGTCTATAGTTGACTATTCTATACAGGTATACCTCGCTTTATTGCGCTTGCTTTATTGCGCTTCGCAGATATTGCCTTTTCCTTTTTTAATTATTCATGTTTATTTATTAGAACGTGCCTTCTTCTTCGGATAGATTTTGGCTCTCTACCAGCAAAACGATAACGATTCTCTGAAGGCTCAGATGATGATGATTAGCTTTTTTTTTTAATAGCAATAAATTACCTTTAATTTTACAGTACATTGTTTTTTTAGACCTAGCGCTATTGCGCACTTTATAGACATAATGTACATGGATTTTGACTTTTATATGCACTAAGCCAAAAAAAAAAAAAAATAATGGGTGTGACCCGCTTTATTTTAGGTTCTGGAACCGAACCCGCAATATCTCCGAGGTATGCCTGTATTGCTGTTTGGTGTATTTTTCTGTAGTGGTGACATATACTGTCCCATGCGCCAATTTTTTAGGCCTGATTTTACAGTTTCATTGTTTTTTTAGACCTAGCGCTATGCGCACTTTATAGACAAAAATGTAAACATGATTTTAGACTTTTATATGCACTGGGAAGCCAAAAAAAAATGGGTGTGACCCGCTTTATTGCGGTGGTCTGGAACCGAACCCGCAATATCTCCGAGGTATGCCTGTATTGCTGTTGGTGTATTTTTGTGGCTTAAAAGTTTCTGTAGGGTGACCTATACTGTCCCATGCCCAACCCATCTCAGTCGCCTTTTATAACTGGCCTGGAAGGTTTCAATGTTACTGTTTTTAATCACTCCTTTACAACCCGGTAACACACGCGGGCGAAATGAAGTGGTGGCTCCAAGGAAAATTGTTACATTTCCTTGTTATATTTTATCTTTGTATAGAAAAACACTAATAAAGATTCCAACATATCATTTATCTTATCTACATTTCACAATAATTATCTTCTATTCGATTATTTTAATATGAAAAATAAGATACGATGAGAAATGTAGGATTCTACAGTCTTATATGAGTTGTACTCACACGTTCACAATACATAGATACAGTAATGAGATTAATTTATTACAATTCTGGTGCAGTTCTACCACCCACGTAAATTGTATTGCTGATACTGTGTACAGCATTCTGAAATATGCCGACGTTATAAGACATTAATGATAACATATTGTGATGATAACACGATGTTTTAATCAATGACACGAGTCCTATCAGAAAAAAATTAGTTGCTTGTATAGATAATGTTAGTTGGACAAATCTGAGATCCAGTGCAAGCACTTTAAGTCAAGCACAAAGGTTGCTTTGTACAGATGCTTCCACTAAGAAAAAAAAAAAGTTAATAGAATCACAAGGCGGTTCTCGTTCTGAAATCCCCAGTGTAGGTAAACTGAGACCCAAAAGCACGGGTAGAGAACTCCGACAAACTAAATTGCAACAGAATGAACCACAGCAAGTATATGTGAATTTTGCATTAAAATTTCTCTTTTTCTCAATTTAACAACTTTGTTTCATTATTAGCGTTTGAAGCAGTTGTAACTGAATACGTGGTCAAAATATGATGTTTTGAATAAACTTTTTTTTTTAAAAATTTTCGAGTGCGCAATCTAATGTCTCAATTGTTGCATGGCGTGGCATTATTTTCTCATTCTGCATATTTGTGGCTATTCTGTAACGTAGGTTGTCTATTTGTAGACTACAATCCCCAAAATATCGCTCAATTTGACTATTCTTAGTAGTGAAATAAATTTTTTTAAACGTAAAATAATGAATGACTCATCTAATTAAGAAAAAAAAACAAAACATGACATTGTCAGGATCGACAGCGTTGTGCAGTTACTCTGGTATCTACGATTTAAAATAAATATAAAAGGTAAAAGTTAGTACCAAATCACATACTGCCGTAGGTAGTGAAGTGTTAGATACTACACTATACTAAGTCCAGCATCGAAAGGTGGGGGGGGGGGGGGTGAACATTTCCCTACCTCGCTGCCTTTTTCTTTCCCTAACTCAAGAACAAAGTCAGGTACCCATTTACACAGCTTGGTAAACTGGAGCGTGTCGACATCATGAATCTAACCCGGCACCTTTGTCGCGAGAGACCAACGCTCTAACCATTAAATCAATTGGACGCTGGGTCTCTATGATAGATTAAATTAAAATGTCTGTAGTTGAATCTTTGCAAAGACATCAATAACATAATGAATAGAAAAAATACTCTAGACTTAAAGGTCTTTTATATTTGGACATGTGCCCTAATATAACCGACTAGGTTGAACGGGACGTGCCTCGCCAAACTAAGGCGAAATTTAAAAAAAAATGAATAAAGCCAGAACAGCACTCACTAGTCTAAGTACCAGCTTGAAATCTTCCCAGTTCAGTTCAATAATCTCCGTATAGTTTCCCGGGGGAGGGGGGATTCTTTTCGAGGACTACAAATATAGAAAAAAAAAAAATATATAGACTACTGCTCCATGAGGCATGGTGGGCCACTAATATAAGACTGTGCATGGGGCTTCCAAACTCCTCATTTAAAATCAATTGCTACAGAAACCACAGGTAGCAAAAGCACATGCAAACTTTGATGTCGGCATCCTGCAAGAGGACCTTTTGCCGTGGCTGCTACAAAAGGATTTAAAAACTGAGAAGAAGAAGACAGTACAACAACCGAATTAAAAATACTCGAGAGTTGGGTTCTTTCTGTGGTTCTGTGCGGTTTGTGCTTCTGTGCGGTTTGTGCTTCTATGCGGTTTATGCGTCTGTACGGTTTGTGCTTCTGTACGGTTTGTGCTTCTGTGCCTTTGTACGGTTTGTGCTTCTGTGCGGTTTGAAATGTTGAAGGAAAACATAAAAGGAAATGTCCAAATCTTTCCTCACAACATGTCTAAATAAATTCTTCGAATGTTTTGGTCAAAATACCATTAGGTATCGACACGATCCAGCCTACTCAGCTGTAAATGGGTACCTGACTTAGCTCTTGATTTAGGGAAGGAAAAGGCAGCGCAGAAGATAACTGCTCACCCCATATCTCGATGCTGAACATAGTGTAATTAAGTCTCGAATACTTCACTCCCCTAAGGCAGTATCATTTACCTTTTTACAATCAGCAATCAAGAACTGCTTACTTGGAGCAACCAAGAACTGCTTATTTGGAGCAATCAAGAAAATATGTACGCCATCATAGCGGATAGACGCTGGAATTTGGGGGTGGGGGTTGGGGGTTGATGTCCTCAGAAGATACCCTGACACCATCACAAGAGCTGCTATGACATAGACCCCAGAAGGAAGACGAAAGAAAGGCCGACCAAAAACAAAAAATAGATGAGATGCATACCAAGAACCCCAGTTGGGGCATCCTTGAAGGATGGCCCCCGGCTGAGCGAAGTGGAAAGAGCTTGTTGTTGCTTTGCAAGGCGCCACTAGGCGGGTAAGTTTCCAAGAAGAAGAACGGGTTGAATCTTACCTTTGTCAGGAAAAGACAACTCCCAATTTTTCAGAGCTCGTTATGCTTTCTCTCCCCCTTTCTGATATCTGCAGTTTCTGCTGAGAAATTCCATATAACCTAGTTTACTGTAATGGTCTGTTGGCCATCACTCTCTTGATCCATCTTCCCCTGAGTCTCCGATTCATAATTGTTTCCATTGTGTGGTTTTGCGTTCTAGTTATTGGTTGGATTCATTATCACAAAGAGTCTAAATTAATTTATTTTCTGTTGCTCAAAATATTTCTGTGACCGCTGCTCTTTGAACCATCTTCTTGATCTGTTTGTTGCTACCAGCTTTTTCTGTTTCTTTTTTTTTTTTTTTTCTCGTTAGAAATTTCATTTCATAACGTTTGGTGCTTTGATGACATTAATAACTGAATATGAAACAACGTTACAAGGCAGCCCTTGTTCTAAGTCCCCAGGGTACAAGAAAAATTGCGAGACAGAAAGACGTACAGAGAATGGGATTAAGAAGATGAAAAGCAGTCACACAGCAGATAGTGCCGTTGGGGAGATAAGTGTTTGAGACTTCACCTATACTACGTCTCAGTTTTGTGAGCTGCTGTGACCAGTACCGTTCTTCGTAACTTTGCAGAAAGAAAACAGAGAGACTGTGCGGTCTTAAACTTGGAATGGCTTAAGTAAGACAATGACAAATATTGGGATGAATGTTAGGTTGATACTCTTGTAATGTTGGTTTGTGCCCTATTTACTGAACACTAAATTTGCCACCTTTGCTCTTCAATATGCTTGTACACAAATCAAATCAATGAAATGACCCGGACCTCAAATTTAATCTAACATTGCACACACACACAAATTGGTGCTAGAAGACGCTGGTAGCAAGACGCAGACAAGACAAGTGTCAGTGGAACAAGAGATAAGTAGAAGACGCTGGTAGCAAGACGCAGACAAGACAAGAGATAAGTAGAAGACGCTGGTAGCAAGACGCAGACAAGACAAGTGTCAATGGAGCAAGAGATAAGTAGGAGACGCTGGTAGCAAGACGCAGACAAGACACGTGACAGTGGAACAAGAGATAAGTAGGAGACGCTGGTAGCAAGACGCAGACAAGACACGTGACAGTGGAGCAAGAGATAAGTAGGAGACACTGGTAGCAAGACGCAGACAAGGCAAGTGTCAATGGAGCAAGACATAAGTAGGAGACGCTGGTAGCAAGACGCAGACAAGACAAGTGTCAATGGAGCAAGAGATAAGTAGAAGACGGTGGCCATAGACTAGGTAACTAAATGAGGAAATGTGGTGATACCATTATTCGGATCTCCATGCTCTCGAACCCCCAGAATGGATATGTAGTGGAAAAAAAAACAAAAACAAGAACAAAAAAGAATACACATAAAGAAAAAAATAAAGACAAAAATGAAAAGGTTGAAGAAGATATGGAAAGACCTTGAGTATGTGGTATTGGGCAGGATAACTGGGCATACGTTTGTTGAAAGCCTATGCTCCTTGTGGGTCAGAAGGATCATAATAATGTTTGTGATAGTGGTGATGATGATGACGATTATTTGCGTATGAAGACAAATTCCTAACAACTTATACTGTATATACAAATAGAAGATAAATAAATAATAGCATATTAGTACCCGAATAATCACTCTTTTAAAACGTAGGTCTGTAAATGTATTTAATTATACACAACATTAAAATGTCGAAGGGTCAATAATTACATACTTAAGAAAATTAAATCACACAATCACAAAATGGGTCACAACTGGGCTTACATATTCCTGGATGACTGACACACTTAAATACTCGCTAATGGAAACACCAGAAAAATTAATCCAACCGCAGTAGCACAAAAAATGTACATTTATTGCCCTCTGACAGATATCTGGGTCATGTGTTTTAGTAAGTACAATTACTGCTTCATTGCTTTAGCCTTTAGCAGCATGTGAATTAAAAATACCTCTTTCTAGACCGTCTGCTCCAGTTACTGTTAGCCTTGTTCTGATTTCCCCACCTCCTGAGATATTCTTCCGTTTTTTGTTCTTCTTTTTTTAAACTTGGGGCTCTAGCACGACACACCTGTGTTAATATCTTTCTTAATATATCACACCCACCTTTATTAAAGTTCCTGTCCTTTTTACTCGCGCCTGCGTGATGTTAGATCCCGAAGTTCCGCTTCGGCGTATCATGCCATATCATTTTTGTCCTTCTATTTTGTCCCGATGCATGAGGCAGGCAACTTCATCATGTAAAATGAAGTGCAACATAAACCGTTGTTGCAGGAGCTTGCAAATACTTTCTGCAGTATTCCTTAGAGACCCAGCTGCAGCGGGTCCTTTTTACCCTCGCTTGTATTTTGTTAGATCCCAACGTTCAGCTTTGGCGTTTCATGTCATATCATTTTTTTGTCCTATTTCGTCCAGAAGCATGGGTCTGGCAACTTTATCCTGTAAAACCAAGTGCCGCAGAAACTGTTGCTGCGAGAGCATGCGAATGCTTGGTGCTGTCTTCCTGTAGAGTACCAGCTGCAATGTCGGCTCTATGCTCCGTAATGGGCGCAAAGGCAAATACTGATGATCATCTCACCCCAAGAACCCATGGGCGTACCATTAATTGTCACGTCATATGGGGATTAAATGACTGAATATTCTCCCAGAGCTATAATTGACTTGAGAAAACAAGCAAGAATAGAAACTTTTCTTCAATCCATTGCCTCCGAAATCGTTGAAATTCAGGAGTGTAATAACTCTTGGTGCTGAAAACTCTGGTAAAGTCAATTATCGATACAACGTGTATGTTAAACTGGCACCACTCTATTGTCAGTGGTGGTCAAATTCAGGCCAATCTCTCGTGAAATTGGCAGGGGTTTTATGACCCCTGATGGTGACCCTTTCATTGCTGGAGAGCTTGCAGGACTGGGTGTATTGGACCTTGAGTGTCCCCCGTCGGGTGACGATGGGATCTCCGGGCTGACGGGGTTAGGAGCGTATGGGTGATATCTGCTTAGGGGGGATCTTGTCTGGAACATTTGTGTTAGCGAAGCTGCATGCCGGGGTATGAATGCTAGGTGCTGGGAGAGGGGAAGTGTAGATGCGGCGATTGCCCTAGCCACAGCTGCTGGGTGTGAAGATTGTAGGTAATGAGGGACGTGAGGGTTAGAGAGGGAAGACAGAAAAGATGAAGCTGAAGAGGCAGCCGATGATCCTGTTGGAGACCTGTGAGGCGGGGACGATGAGGACGGGATAGTCGCTACGGGTGAAGCGTATGATGATAACGTCGACGGAGGTACGTGAGATAAAATATGTGGGTGAGAGGTTACAGTGTTGATGTATAATGACGTCATCGGGTGGTGAAAGGCTGATGCATTAGCTCCGAACATATTTGAATGACACACTGGAAATAATGTATGAGCTATTGGTGACCTTTGACATACAGTCACATTCGGGGGACTTCGGGAATCCTTACATAACAACTTCTGCTCTTGAAGAAATCTGTTCTCCTTTTCAAACAGGTCCCTTTTCTCCGACTCCATCCTTAATAAATGATGAAAGTGAGACTGCTGTTTCAGCTGCTCTTCGTGCCGAGAAAAAGGTCTGTCTCGAATGTAATGTTGCTGGTGATGTCTTAGTGAATTATGGCTGTTGCGAGAAGTATCTAAAGTTAGACTACTATGGAGTCTTGACGAAGAATCCGATTCGGAATCGGCGCTGTAGCCATCAGGAGAGTATAATGCCCTAACATTAGGAACAGAAGTCTTGGGTGAGCTATGATGAGGAATCGTATCGTTCCTCGGTATATGTCTTTCTTGATGCTGACTTTCCAGATCGATACTATTTTCATGGCGCCGGACATAGGGAGAATTCACGTATTCAAATCTGTGAACCTTACTTCTGTCGTGCGATTCTTCGCCCCTGTCATGAGTACTGCTTGCGATCACATGAGCTTTGTGGTCGAGGGTGGGATCACAAATCAGATGGTGAGCTGGTCTATTTAGCGAACTGGGCCTCGTCACTTTGGCAACCAGACTCTCAGCACTGTGTTTGAGAACTGGTTTCTTTGGCATCACTACGAAGGAATCCTCATTTTTTATGTCTGTTTCACAATTGTGAAGGATCTTTAAGGTAATAATTTCGTCGTTTTTATCACATTCGCTTTGCTTAACTTGCGCTGAGGTGTCAAAGGTGATACCAATTACATCATCCCGTCCGCCTGAGTCACTCGGAAGGACACCTTTATTAGTCTTCTCTTGCATGTCAAGACAAACGGTGTCTGTGGAGATAAAGGTACAACAATTCGACGTATGTCAGTTTAAAAAAAGAACACAAATAAACAAACAAACAACACGAAATGACACTAAATTGTTCACTGAAATTATCTCTGGGACTGGTCTCCCGCCTTTTCGGCAGTCTACCCAGTTCAAACTAATTCTCCATAAAATTTTGGGTATTTAAGGCATCTTTAATTTGTATTACCAGTTAAAACTACATTAAGGTCACCAAGAGCTGACGCTCAGTGACACGCTCAGTGACAGTGTATCAAAGTGAAGTCAAAAACGCATTTAAATACCCTGACACTATCACCAGAACAGCCATAATATGGACTCCAAAAGAAAAGCGAAGGCAAGGACGACCAAAAGCCAAGCAAAGGAAGGACGGCCAAAAGCCAAGCGAAGGCAAGGACGGCCAAAAGCAGGGCGAAGTCAAGGACGGCCAAAAGCCAAGCGAAGGCAAGGACGGCCAAAAGCCAAGCGAAGGCAAGGACGGCCAAAATCCAAGCGAAGCCAAGGACGACCAAAAGCCAAACGAAGGCAAGGACGGCCAAAAGGCAAAGACGGCCAAAATCCAAGCGAAGGCAAGGACGGGCAAAAGCCAAGGGAAGGCAAGGACGGCCAAAAGCCAAGCGAAGGCAAGGACGGCCAAAAGCCAAGCGAAGGCAAGGACGGCCAAAAGCCAAGCGAAGGCAAGGACGGCCAAAAGCCAAGCGAAGGCAAGGACGGCCAAAATCCAAGCGAAGTTGTCGTGTATTTTATTTATTGGGCGCCAGATTACTAAGCGGTTAAAGCGTTGTCCTTTCGAGGCAAAATTACCGGGTTTTAGGATCGTAACCTGGCATTGTCACGCTTCAGTCCATTTAGCTGTAATTGGGTCACTGTCTGTGCTCATGAGTTAGGGAAGGAAAAGACAGCAAGAAAAGGAGCTTTTTCCCCCCACCTCATAAAAAACTGGACATAGTGTGGTGGAAGTCTCTAACATTTCAATCTCCTATGGCAGTTTCTGCTGTGTGGGCTATCTTTTTTTTAAATTTTGTACAGCAAAGTAATGTAACACATTAAAAGTGCAATGTGATGTAGCCCAATAAACGAGAAAAATACAGTAGTACTTAGGGGAGAAGAATTAAGTGTCACATTAAAGAAGAATAATGCAGTAGTACTTAAAGGGGGGAAAATTAAGTGTAACATTAAAGGAGACAAAAGAAGTAGTACTTAGAGGGAGAAGAATTAAGTGTCACATTAAAGGAGAAAGATGCAGTAGTACTTAGAGGGGAAAAAAATTAAGTGTAACATTAAAGGAGAAAGATGCAGTAGTACTTAGAGGGAGACGAACTAAGTGTCACATTAAAAGGAGAAAAATGAGTAGTACTTAGAGGGAGAAGAATTAAGTGTCACATTAAAGGAGAAAAATTCAGTAGAGGGAAAAGAATTGAGTGAAACATTAAAGAAGAAAAATGAAGTAGTTCTTAGAGGGAAAAGAATTAAGTGTAACATTAAAAGAGACGAAAGAAGTAGTACTTAAAGGGAGAAAAATTAAGTTTAACATTAAAGGAGAAAAATGCAGTAGTACTTAGAGGGAGAAGAATTAAGTGTCACATTAAAGGAGAAATATGCAGTAGTACTTAGAGGGAGAAAAATTAAGTGTAACATTAAAGGAGAAAGGTGCAGTAGCACTTAGAGGGAGATGAACTAAGTGTCACATTAAAGGAGAAAAATGAGTAGTACTTAGAGGGAGAGGAATTAAGTGTCACATTAAAGGAGAAAAATGCAGTAGTACTTAGAGGGAGAAGAATTAAGTGTCACATTAAAGTAGAAAAATGCAGTAGAGGGAGAAGAACTAAGTGTCACAATAAAGGAGAAAAATGAAGTAGTACTTAGAGGGAGACGAACTAAGTGTCACATTAAAGGAGAAAAATGAGTAGCCCTTAGAGGGAGAAGAATTAAGTGTAACATTAAAGGAGAAAAATGCAGTAGTAATTAGAGGAAGACGAACTAAGTGTATCATTAAAGGAGAAAAATACAGTAATACTTAGAGGGAGAAGAAATAAGTGTCACATTAAAGAAGAAAAATGCAGTAGTACTTAGAGGGAGAATAATTAAGTGTCACATTAAAGGAGAAAAATGAAGTAGTACTTAGAGGGAAAAGAATTAAGTGTAACATTAAAAGAGAAAAAATGCAGTAGAACTTAGCGGGAGAAGAATTAAGTGTCACATTTAAGGAGAAAAATGAAGCAGAGGGAGAAGAATTGAGTGTCACATAAAGGACAAAAATGCAGTAGCATAAAAAGTTGGAAACATGAAATAAGAGATGAAGAAGAAAAAATTAAACAGAGCGAAAAATGTGACACATGAAGTAGCACATTGAAAGAGAAAAATGAAGTAGCACGGTAAAGAAGAAAAATGAAGTAATACGGTAAAAAAGAGACAAATGAAGCAGTAGGTTAGAGAAAGAAAATGAAATAGTACGTAAAATGAGAAAAAAAATACAGTAGCACACTGAAAGAGAAAAAAATGAAGGTGCACGACGAAGGGAAAAATGAAGTAGCATGGAAAAAAACTGAAAAAAATGAAGTAGCGATGGTCCACACGGCGCCACCTCAGATTGGCGAAAAGAAGCTCTCACACCAAGCAGAAGAGAAAAGAACTCGTCGAAAGAAACACCAGACAAAAAGACAGCTGAGGGTCATCACCTCAGGGAGGCATTCCCATAGTCAGTTATGATTAAAAGGGACTACTATTAATACTACCTCCCCTTCCTCCCTTATATATATATAAAATAAAAAAGTATCCGGGATAAACATAAATAAGTGCAAGAAACAAATGCAGTGATCGGAATAGCATATGGCAACAACCCACTTCTCTCCACGAACGTTTGTTTAGAGATGTCAGGGACCTTGAATTGACTACTGACTTTATCAGAGTCATTAATGTAGAAGTCTGAGGGCAAACAAAGAAGGATTGTAAACCTGAAATTATGTTCATTGGACAGCCTTGTTTGTTTTAGTATTATAAATTTTTTTTTAAATTTAAAATTGTTTGCTCAGTTCAATTTTCTATAAGCGTTGATACGGAGAAAGGCGAACGAAGAAGGAGAAGAAGAAGAAATGGAGTTAAATGATTAAGTGCAATGAGGCAACAACAACAAAAAATACATGGTGTAAATAAACAGAACAACATAATAAGTGAGGTACGAAAATTATAAATAAATTATACCATTAGAAGAAGTTTCCTCTTTCATTCTGCGCTCCACATTCTCATCGTCAACGTCGCTGTGTTCACCGCTGACAGAATGGTGATCGTCATCGTCGACACATATCTCCACGTTATCTTCTTCATCTTCCTCGTCACTGTTTGACGACATGTGCCCGTCATTTGAGAGGGATGAAGTGGACGTGTCCATTATAACTACTGCTTGTTTTTTTCTGTTAGAACACAAACATTAAAAAAAGGTGAGCTTAAAATTCAGATATAAACAGGCTTTAAAAATAGAAAAAACAAGTGCGGGGCGGGAATTTACGTGCATTAATTCATTCCTTTACCATTCACGTCCGATTGACAGAGTGGTTAAAACGCTGGTCTCTCGTGGCATAGGTGCCGGGTTCAAATCGACACGCGCCAGTTTACTCAGCTGTAAATGGGTACCTGACTCTGCTCTTTAAGTTACGGAAGGAAAAGGTAGCGAGGAAGGGAACTGGTCAGCCCACCTCTAGACCTAGTATGGTGAAGTCTCTAACACTTCACTCCTCTACGAGAGTACCTGCTATGGGACTATCTTTTTTTACCATTCATTACTCAGATCCCCATCAAGCAAAGGCCTCTAGCTAACGTATGCGAAATTCTCCTACCATCACCTCAAGGTCTTTCCGTGTCTCCCTCATCTTTTTCATTTCTCTCTCGAGCTCCCTTCTCCATGTGCTTTTTGGTCTAATTCTGATTCTCTTATCCTACAACAAGACTGCCTGTAATGGCAGGTCTCCTCAATGTGTGTCACAACCATCTCCAGCGTTTTCTTCTCATCTCTTGTTCCACTGGCATATGTCTGGATCTTGTCATTAGTTCCACATGTTTGACCTTGTCATGCCTTTTCAATCCTTCTATTCTATTATAAAAGTCTCATTGGCTGTTGTTGTTTATTGTTCTCCATGTTTCAGAGCTATACAATAGGGCTGACTGGACAACAAATTGTAAACAAAAGGAAAGAAATATTTTGACGTCAACATTTAAAAGTAAAGACATTTTTAACATCCCCTTGTTCACTTCTAAGCGTAACACAGACCAAGCGTAGACAACCCACGACTTATCATGGCTCCGCTGACTTTGTAATGTCGTCTTGGTACCGGCCAGACATAATTAATTGTGAGATGGTAGGTCTGAGTTTGTCGCGTTGTTCTCTGCCGGTTTTCTTACAGCTGGTAGTGGATGGTTACTATTTTCGAAGTTTACGATAAAGCAGCGTTTCTTATACTGTGGTCCACGGACCCCATTTGGGGCGGGGGGAGGGGGTTCGATGAACGAATTCAAGGGGCTCCGTATGCACAATCTAAATCAAAACTGCAAGTTTTTTTTTAATGCTTTTATGTAAATATTTTTGTCTCCAAGAACGGGTCCATAGGCTTCATCGGACAATCACAGGTGTCTGTAGCCTTCAACGGACAATCAAAGGAGCCCATACCCTTCACACGACAATCAGAGAGGTCCTTAACCTTCATCGGACAATCGGGGGGGGGTGGGGGGAGGGGGGGTCAATAGTCTTCACTGAACAATCAAGGGGTCCATAGTCCTCACTGAACAATCAAAGGATCATAGTCCTCACTGAACAATCAAGGGGACCATAGTCCTCACTGAACAATCAAAGGGTCATAGTCCTCACTGAACAATCAAGGGGTCATAGTCCTCACTGAACAACTAAGGTGTCCAAAGTCCTCACTGAATAATCAAGGGGTCCATAGTCTGCACTGAACAATCAAGGGGTCCATAGTCTGCACTGAACAATCATTGGGTCCCTAGTCTGCACTGAACAATCAAGGGGTTCCTAGCCCTCACTGAACAATCAAGGGGTCCCTAGCCCTCACTGAACCATCAAGGGGTCCATAGTTCTCACTGAACAATCAAGGGGTCCCTAGTCCTCACTGAACAATCAAGTGGTCCATATTTCTCACTGAACAATCAAGGGGGCCGTAGTCTGCACTGAACAATCAAGGGATCCCTAGTCCTCACAGAACAATCAAGGGGTCCTTAGTCCTCACTGAACAATCAAGGGGTCCATAGTCCTCACTGAACAATCAAGGGGTCCATAGTCTGCACTGAACAATCAAGGGGCCATAGTCTGCACTGAACAAGCAAGGGGTCCATAGTCTTCACTGAACAATCAAGGGGTCCCTAGTCCTCACTGAACAATCAAGGGGGCCATAGTCTGCACTGAACAATCAAGGGGTCCCTAGTCCTCACTGAACAATCAAGGGGTCCATAGTCCTCACTGAACAATCAAGGGGGCCATAGTCTGCACTGAACAATCAAGGGGTCCCTAGTCCTCACTGAACAATCAAGGGGTCCCTAGTCCTCACTTAACAATCAAGGGGTCCATAGTCCTCACTGAACAATCAAGGGGTCCATAGTCTGCACTGAACAATCAAGGGGGCCATAGTCTGCACTGAACAACCAAGGGGTCCATAGTCCTCACTGAACAATCAAGGGGTCCCTAGTCCTCACTGAACAATCAAGGGGTCCATATTCCTCACTGAACAATCAATGGGGCCATAGTCTGCACTGAACAACCAAGGGTCCATAGTCCTCACTGAACAATCAAGGGGTCCCTAGTCCTCACTGAACAACCAAGGGGTCCCTAGCCCTCACTGAACAATCAAGGGGTCCATAGTCTGCACTGAACAATCAAGGGGTCCCTAGCCCTCACTGAATAATCAAGGGGTCCATAGTCCTCACTGAACAATCAACGGGTCCATAGTCCTCACTGAACAATCAACGGGTCCCTAGTCCTCAGTGAACAATCAAGGGGTCCCTAGTCCTCACTGAACAATCAAGGGGTCCATAGTCCTCACTGAACAATCAACGGGTCCCTAGTCCTCACTGAACAATCAAGGGGTCCCTAGTCCTCACTGAACAATCAAGGGGTCCATAGTCCTCACTGAACAATCAAGGGGTCCCTAGTCCTCACTGAACAATCAAGGGGTCCATAGTCCTCACTGAACAATCAAGGGGTCCATAGTCCTCACTGAACAATCAAGGGGTCCCTAGTCCTCACTGAACAATCAAGGGGTCCCTAGTCCTCACTGAACAATCAAGGGGGCCATAGTCTGCACTGAACAATCAAGGGGTCCCTAGTCCTCACTGAACAATCAAGGGGTCCCTAGTCCTCACTGAACAATCAAGGGGGCCATAGTCTGCACTGAACAATCAAGGGGTCCCTAGTCCTCACTGAACAATCAAGGGGGCCATAGTCTGCACTGAACAATCAAGGGGTCCCTAGTCCTCACTGAACAATCAAGGGGGCCATAGTCTGCACTGAACAATCAAGGGGTCCCTATTCCTCACTCAACAACCAAGGGGGCCATAGTCTGCACTGAACAATCAAGGGGTCCCTAGTCCTCACTGAACAATCAAGGGGGCCATAGTCTGCACTGAACAATCAAGGTGTCCCTAGTCCTCACTGAACAATCAAGGGGTCCCTAGTCCTCACTGAACAATCAAGGGGTCCATAGTCCTCACTGAACAATCAAGGGTGCCATAGTCTGCACTGAACAATCAAGGGGTCCCTAGTCCCAACTGAACAATCAAGGGGTCCTTAGTCCTCACTGAACAATCAAGGTGTCCATAGTCCTTACTGAACAATCAAGGGGTCCATAGTACTGAACAATCAAGGGGGCTCATAGTCTTCTCTGAACAATCAAGGAGGCTTCTATTCCTCACTGAACAATCAAGGGGGCCATAGTCTGCACTGAACAATCAAGGGGTCCCTAGTCCTCAATGAACAATCAAGGGGTCTATAGTCCTCACCGAAGAATCAAGGGGTCCATAATCCTATTGAACAATCAAGGGGTCCATAGTCCTCACTGAACAATCAAGGGGTCCATAATCCTCACTGAACAATCAAGGGTCCATAGTCTGCACTGAACAATCAAGGGGTCCCTAATCCTCACTGAACAATCAAGGGGTCCATAGTCTGCACTGAACAATCAAGGGGTCCCTAGTCCTCACTGAACAATCAAGGGGTCTATAGTCCTCACTGAACAATGAAGGGGTCCATAGTCCTCTGAACAATAAAGGGGTCATAGTCCTCGCTGAACAACTAAGAGGTCCATAGTCCTCATTTAACAATCAAGGGGGCCATAGTCTGCACTGAACAATCAAGGGGGCTCATAGTCCTCACTGAACAATCAAGAAGGCTCATAGTCCTCACTGAACAATTAAGGAGGACCATAGTCTTCATCGAGCAATCAAATGGATCCTTAGCCTTCATCGGATAATCAAAAGGATCCATAACCATCATCAGACAATAAAAAGGGTCCATAACATACACTGGACAATCAAAGGCGTCCCTAGCCTTAATCGGACAATCAAAGGGGTCCATAGCACAAAAAAAAGGTTAAGAAACCCTGCGCTAAAATGTTTTCGTGTGCTCCTGTAGTGGTGGTTCGTGTGGGGTAACTTAAGTTACGTAATAAGATTATTAACCCTATGCATGACCTCACATTAAGGTTGTTAAGCCTACGCATGACCTCACATTAAGGCTGTTAAGCCTATGTATTGCCTCACATTAAGTTTATTAACATTATATACAACTTCAAAATAAGGCCGTTAACCACATGCACAATTTGACTGTTAAATTCAATCACAGCTTGACTGTTAACTTCATGAACAATTTGATTGTTAACGTCATGAACAATTTGACTGTTAACGTCATGAACAACTTGACTGTTAACTTCATGCACAACATGACTGGGATGAAGAAGTCATGGAAAGACTTTGAGCTGATAGCACGGGACATACGTATTTGAAAATCTATGCTCCTGGGCAGTTATAAGGTGTATGATCTACTGAAACTGTTGGGTTTGAAAGGACAGTAAAGAACGAGGGCACTTAAGAGGCTCAGCGAAACTGCGGAAAAGGCATCTTGCTGGCTGTGGAACAACCGCAACGGGATATGGAACTCGGGTTTTAATTTGCTTTCAGCATAAGGGTTACTTTCACAATTGCCTCCAGCTGGCAGCAAACAGGAGTGAAGTCGAAAGCTGCAACCAAGGTGGAGTGGGTACAATTCTCTGCACTTGACAACAGGAGGCTGACACTTCGGAGTCATGACCCAAGTGGGCTAGCCCTCATTAGAGTGTAAAGAAGATTAAAGGGCCGAAACACTTGATTGACAGGGGGACTACTTCTGATGATCAGATTGCCTCCTGTTGTATCTCTCTGCACGGAGTTTACTATCATGAAAGAAGAATAAAATCCAGCTCCTTTTACGTGTGTTTTTTGGGTCTCCTATCCTGTGGATATCAGCTGCTGCCGTAGTGTTTCATGATTGCTGATTCAAAGTTAAAAATTACGCGTACTCGCATGTGCGATGGTGACTGAATTTTCAACACTATCTAAAAGAACAACGAAGAGTAAAGTACATAAACATACAGATGAAATCGAAAAGTATGCATGAATTAATTCAATAGAAAATTACGACACCGGCACAAAACAGCAATGGCATTAGATAATTTACAGAAAGATACACATTTATCAATACTTACAGCTTATTATTCCGACCACCACCATTTTCTCGGAAGCCCTTCGCAAAAGGGTTGTTGTCTATCTTCAGTCTTGTAATCTGCGGGGGGAGTAACGTTCCAAATATAAATATGTGTATGGCTAAACTTGCTAATAAGAAGGTTATGAAAGTAATCAATATCTTTTAGCTCTCCCCGCGGAGCATAGGCTACACCAGTGCCGTCTTAAGGCATGGGCACAAGGGGAAGTGCCCAGGGGCCCCACGATTCTAGGAGCCCCATGCTGGGATGCTGCCATATTGTTCATAAGACATCATTTTTATTCCCGTGGGTGGGTAGGGCTGGTAGGGACCCAGTGCATTGCTTTGCCCAGGGCCTACAATGCTGTTAAGACGGCCCTCGGCTACACAACATGTTGCTAAGCCCCCCTGTCCTGTGACATCCCTTCAAACTCTTTCCGGGTCTTGTTTGTCCATTTCATGTATTTTGCCAGTTCTCTTATCTGTGGTGTGTGTGTGTGTGTGGTTTTCTTCTTTCTTAACTCTTTCTCTAATGGATGCTACGGCATAATTGGTAAACATCCATGCAGGCCTCGAATCTTCAGGAACTGGTGTGGATCTACTGCCCTGGTCATGCAGAGGTAAGCGGCAATGACAGAGCTGGCAGACTAGCTTCGAGAGAACTCATAATCGGGGACATTTGAAACAGGCAAGGGAGAGATACTAAGTACAGTTAATGATCGCTTGTTAGAGAATGAAGCTGCAGAAACGGTTAAAACTGCTGGAATTTGGCATTAAATGTAAAACTGGCAGGGGTGGACGTATGAGAGGATGATTCCGTCGTGTATACTGTATACAAATAAATAAATAATGCACAATGGTATGTTTCATGCACTCAAGAGAAATACAGAAGTAGAAGTCTGGGTCGTCCTTTGGTACACATCCAAGTTACGTGGAGAGATCGTGCTAGACCTCTACGAAGCACTATTTTGTGGTACCCTATTGGCAGAGAGGATAGTAGCGATTATCTCCCGTGGCTAGACGATGGTGTCGTTCGGAAGGTCAAAAGTTGGATTCCTAGTAAGCCTATCAATTCTGTTGTTATTTTGTTGTCTAGTCTTCTACTTCTTTATGTGTCACGACAGCCTGCAGCATATCTTTGTGTATTATATCTTTATTTACTGTTTATAGGCCTCGGGTGTCCCATCCTTATTTGTTTATACTGTGTACAACCAGCGCACTGTAGCAACGGACATCATTCATATCATTCAACATTTGCTGAAGGAGACTGAGCACGTATGGGTTTGCCTGGATGTCGATTCTGATCAACAATAACAATTAATAAGTCCATTTAAGGAGGAAGACAGCCGATAGGATAGTCTGGCGCTCTCTCTTCCAAACCTCTACACCTCACGGTAGAAGCGGAACGACTAAGTAAGTAAAATTCATTTGATATGCATGTCACAAATGTGAAAGCAATGAGCAATAACTGCAATTTAACTAATAAGTTGTATTTATTTTTAAAATTCTCAGCAACGACATAAATAAGAATAAAATACAAAAGGGCCAATAATCCGAAGTCACAAGAGAAAGCACAAATTGTTGCCCTTTATGAAAACATGTGATGAAAAAAAGGATCTCATGATATAATAATGCGACACATCATTTTAATTAATTAAATAACAGTTAATTGGGAGCCGCGATAGCGCAATGGTTAGTGCACTTGCTTCCTAGCTCGGTGGTCCAGGGTTTGATCCCCAGTTGAGGTGGGATATTTTATACCGAAAACGGCTCCGAGGTCGACCCAGCCTAATGAATTGGGGAACAGAGCAACTCTGGGAAGGTTAATACGGCCGGCGTGATGCTGACCACATCACCCCTAGTGTGCCGATGGTCAAGAAAGTGTGGGCCTAACACCATATTCCCAATATGTATCAACGGGCGTGCAACGGGATCCTTTACGCTCCCCCTAAATAACAGTTAATTGCGTTTATTTTGACGTTTGTTTCATAAAATTAGTTGGATATGAGTAAAGAAATTAAAAAAATAGACAGTGACATTTCTTTCATATAAATTTGTTGTTGTTATTTAACTGGGACTGCTGAGATTCTCGCTCTTTTGCAGCCAATACCAAGTTGAAGACTCCTTAATATTATCCACATGGTAGATCTAGGCTTTTCCTGTGACTTTTCTGTCATTCCGAAACGTGTCGAGGTGAAGTCATAAGCTCCAATTTCTTCAGCTTGGCTTGTATGTAAAAGATAATCACATCGGGTCCCAAGCTAAAACTAAGAAACGCGTGGTATACTGTGCATTCCCCGCCATCCAAGGGGGCTCTCCATACAGGAAGAGCTAAAATACTGTGCTCTGGTTCTGGGCTCTTCCAAGGAAATGTAATATCCTGCACAACGTCACTTCTCAGCACCCCCTGCTTATCATGAGCCCACAGTGAAGTCCTCCTGCATACAGCCAACCAGGTAAAAGCTAGAGTTACGTCTGGGGCTCAACATGTTTCACCCCATTGGGAGTCCTTGAAAGTTTGTGGATGATTTCAAAGTCAATGAGAGTGTAATTAGCCTCATACACATAGGTTCACTTCCATATCTGTATATTATAGCACTGTGCTTATCTGGTAGTCATATAAGGATGCATATATAAATTAGCTGGACATGAGTGAAAACATGACAATTTAAAAATATCAAATGATTTCTGAAACATCCTGTATTAATCACAGTTGTTTTCATCTCAGTCCAAGACTCACCTGTTCATTCTGATAAGCTGTTACAGCGATGAACCGGGTCTCTTCAAAGACAACTGTTGTCCTTGGACCAATAGCTAGCCTCATGTAGTCTGCTGTTCGTATGATGTGGAATCGCGGTTGGTACTTGTGCATGGAGTTGAGAATTTGCTGGAAATGGAATTAAAACTGAGAATCAGCAAATGTTATATACCATATTCTTATATATTCTTCATATATATTCTTCATTTACTGTGCGGTGTAGAAACATGGACAATGAAAAAGTGTCACAGGAGCAGTGACATACGGTTCGGCATGACGTAAAACAGAGAATACTGGGTTGGCTATGAGAAGGAAAGTAATACTCTCAAAGCTGGTTACGGGGGAAAAAACTAAAACATAGAGTACAACGTCAGAGAACAACGATGACGACACAACCCACAGACAGAGAACATCGAGATGCAACGAAGAAGGAAGAATTTAACCTACAGAGCTGACAATTACAATTCTAGTCCAGAGAATGACAAACGGTCGACGAGAAGATGGTATCTTCCAACAATAATAAAGGGGATTCTGAAAATTGAGTACCTAAGTTATACGCCCGAGTATTCAGCAAGTCGACATAGTAGAAATCAAAAGCTATCTAAGTAATTGCTGTCGTCAGGGTCGAAGCCCTACTGGTCGAGGTTCAACAAGGAGAGAAAATTCAGAGAATGACATGCTAATCCTCTAAGGTCGGTAGAGTTGACAGACTTCTATAATCATCTCTTCATAGGAAAGAAAGGGAGCTGTTAAGAGATTCAGTTAAGAGAATGAATCGCGAGGTTAAAAGAAATTGATGCAGGATATTTCGTAAATCGGGTGGAATTGAAGGTTGAGGTCACAAGGCATCCTATAAACTACAAATTATTCTCTAGGCGATTGGTGTAGGCTGTTTACTGAAGTTGTCGTGCATACTTGTGTTAGGTACAAGCTTGTTTCCTTCGTTTATTTTCTGGTGTAACACTATCATCTGAAGTTGTAAACTGAGGGGAACCAAAAAAGGAAGATAAGAGAAAAAAAGAAGTAACCGAAATGATATGGGGAGAAAGACTATGTCCAAGTTACTAAGGAAATCAATTAAATTATTTCAGACTATATTGGTGTAAGACTTATAATTATGATAGTTGAGAAGGAGTTCAGGGTTCATTGATTTACATTGGTTCCAGTTATTGAGTTGAGTGATTCCGTTACTATTTAATGGATTCCTTATGGATTGTTGCTTAATTCCAAGAAAGAATTATATAGGAGAAGATTGTCCGGTTAGCAATGAAGTTAACCTTAACGAAAAGAGATTAAAAAAGACATAATCGGAGAACATTTAAGATTAAAACTGAGACGTTGTCACGTTGTGGGGTTCTGCTATCGTCCATTAAGATATAAAACCACGTCATCGACACGGAAATGCTCACCACTATACGATCAATAAAATAAAATAGAATACATTGAGGGGAATTGAACAAAAAAAAATTAACATTCTCCTTGAACGGCCTACAAAACATAACGCGAAGTACACAAATAGAGATACAATCTCGAGCAACGAAAAGAGTAAAACCCGCTGTGACACAAGCAAAGCAATGCGAAGAAAGAACTAAGGCTCTTGAGATGTGCATGTATAGAAGAATGGAGCACGTCTCATGGAAAGAGAAGAAAACAAATAAAGAAATCCTAGACAACCTAGGAATGAAAAGAAAATTAACGAAAGAGATCAAAATTAGACAGCTAAAATATTTAGCCATATAAAAAGATATAACACCGTACTGATGACCATTATAGTGGGCAGAGTTGAAGGCAAACGTGCAAGAGGAAGACAGCGCTATACGTGGGAAAATAACATCAAGAGATAGACAGAAGAGAGTCTATCAGAGTGCACCACCAAGACAAAAGACAGACAATTTTGGAGAATTATTACAGCGACCTTCGTTTTGGAGATTGCAGGTGATAATGAGGATGATGATGTAAATGGGAAAAGAGAATCTATTAGAAATGGTCGTTAACGTAAAAAGAATAAACAAACAAACAATCAAACAAACAAACACATCGCATGGTTAAGTTACTGGAAAGGGGGAGTGGGGAAGAACAAACAAAAAAAATCAACAAAGTTATCTAATATACTAGAGTAAATTCCCGTCATGTGACGGGAATTAAATTTAAAAGCATTAATACAGTACTTAACGGCAATTTTATTTATTCAAATGCGGAAAAATAGTGTTAGGTGTGAATATCCGATTGTTCATCAGAAGATAATAAGTAAATACATAAATAAAAGTAATTAACAGGTACTCGTTGGATATAACGGATGACACCTTTATGTTTTTCCGTTGTTTTAATGAGCCGCATAGTTCATAACATAACTGGGAACTTCAGATACTATGTGATTGGAACTATAATAGATCTTTAGCTCACCCAGAAGTTTTGTTATGATTTCTCTATTCAGATCTAAAGCTTCTTGGTGCACAACATTACTCGTTGGAAGAAATAAACGTCTGTAAACATTAAGTGTGGGTATTTATACATCTCTAAACACTTGTATACGAAGATACATATTTAAACAATTTCGTTGCAATTGTCTCTTCATAAGATACAATTAACATAAATGGTGACAGTGGGAAAGGTTATCAACATTGTCTTCCTTTTTTTTTTTTTTAATTCGCGTATTAAAAACCAAAATATTTGTTTTACATCCGGTGTTAAACAAAGTCCGAACATGCACACCGTTCGCAGAGAGATGCTGCGGCCGCATGCATGCACACGAACCTTTACGCACTTTTCTTTGGAGTGTTACTATTTTCGGGAACTTTCCGAAGGAAATAATGATACAGTAGAATGAGCTGGAAAACTATATATATGATGATATATGTAACTGTCACGTAGGGTTTATATTCATTTAATTTCCTACATCTTCTTTCTATTCTTTCACCCGAATTCTCTCTTTTATTATCTCTGTATTTCCTTTTTCCTGTATATTTTTCATCCATTCGTTTTGCGAATATTATTTTCATATAATTCGCAAACTTTACCTGTTTTCCTTTCTATAAAACTGAGAATCGCACCTGGGTGGTATTGCGTACATGTCAGTCGCGCTGGTCGGATGATAGGCGTGAATTTACAGCATTCGCTAGACATTCGTCTGAGGGTCTCTGGCCTGGGGCGTGAAAATTCACCCGAGGGACATGGAAAGTAGACAGAGAGTCTGCATTTCAGTAAACGCATGAGGTTTTTTCGTCAGGAAAAACCCGGCTTAGCGTGAAAATCCACTCCGCACTGCAGACGGTGGTCTGAGATTTGCAACTCATGCAAGCCCTCTGCCACTGATGGCTGTTACGTCACGCGATAAGCGGACGAAGGTGTTATACGGACAGGGGAGACTATTTCGCTTGGCGAAATAAGATTAGGATCCTGTGTCCGATTTTAAAGATATTGGCCAAGTTTGAAACTTTAATTTCATTCTCGCTCATAGACTCACAGTAGATAGGTTGCTCGTAAACAGAATAGCTGTTAGAGTAGATCTCAGTTTGTTTCGGCAATTTGTCGAACTTCTAGACTTCCAGAAATATTTTCAGCATTTTTATTCTTAAGTTGTGCGACTACCTGTAATTCTGTGGTTGAGTGAAAGTTTTGGGGTGACCCTAACTTTACCAGCACCTAGTAGTAGTTTCCATACTTGTGAAGAAATAGACAGTCCTTATTTTGAACCACGTGGGTTTCTTAAGTACCACTGGTCTAAACAGTGCATATGCAACCCGAGTTAGCCAGAAATACTATATCCCAATAACGGGTTTTCAAAGACTGTAATGATAAATACTGGACCTTGGAGCCAGATCTTAATTTCTTCTAGAAAAAAAACTCTACGTAATCTTTCTGCCTGGTGGCGCGAAATACTTCAAGTATTAACTAACATTTCCCGACTATATATATATATATATATATATATATATATATATATATATATATATATATATATTTTGTGGACAAATCTGTGGTGTGACTAAAGTGAATCCTATACTGAGGGAAGGCACCGACCTGACATTCGTCATTTCTAGAAACCTACGCTATTGACACTGTGCTCTGCTAACTCCCGCGCCTGGAATAACTGTTAGGTGACTTAATCAGACATTTGAACAAATTTGCACACCCAAGTAGTCGTTCCCGGAGACTCCGAGTTAAATACGTCTTTTGGAACTGGGGACTTCTTGGCAGAAGACTGCATTTTTTTTGAGTCTGTGTGAAAATCTAAAATCAGTGTGTTCCAAGAGGCAGCGAGCAAAGTCGTGAGTACCTGTATGAGAGGCCATGGCGGAATGAATGAGTGTACGCTGGTTTGAGTGATATTTTCACTATTATATCTTTGACACCCTGTTGCTGTCCTATTTGTTTTTTTCAATTTGTGTCATGAAATATTCTAATCCACATATATAAATTATTAGGTAAATATGAAGCCTAACAAATAAAATTAATAAAGAGAAGAGCAATGGAAAAATAACAGTGCTGTCACAAAGAATGTACTCGAAATCCCCCTTGTTTTCTGCTTCGTCTGCAAATTGTAACGCTTTCACGTTGATAGTAAAAGCTTACTGTATTATTACCCGCCTTCTTCAATGAAACGTGTGCTGTATTTCTTGGAAAAGCATTGAGACGTACTGCGTAATGACCTAAATTAACCCTAACATTAATTATACTGCGTTACCAAAACGAACGAACAGATGGACTAAAGGGATAAAAAGAGAAGGGAGAGGCAGAAAGCCGAACACTAAACCCGCTTCGCGCGATACACAATTACTACCATCACGCGTGTAAGTCTACATGCACTAATTTTTTTTCAGACGGACAGTGATAAAATACACTACCCTTTCCCAGAGTTAGGTTTATAAATCATAACAGACTCTTATTAGAAAAGACAACATTATATGGGTTTACGTTTGAACACATAACAGTACCCAGACAGCACATCTTCTAAACAGGAGATAGAAGAAATTGCATATTTTGAACGCAGCCACGTAGCTCCTTTAAATTAGTATTTTTGGGTTCCTTAGGGTTTGCTGACAAATAATATGTAAAACGTTACGCAAATAGTCCAGGAATTAATAAATTATACCCAAAATAAAATATTGGGGGTGCCTGACAGCATAAAATCATTTCTGCTCATAAAATTTTTTTTATAACGTGTTTGAAAAAACCTTCGTTACAGAAATAGCCTACCATGTAAACTCCAAATCGATTGGAGCGCAACAAATGAAAGACCAAATACGATTGGTCGGGCTATAAATACTATCTTGGTTGTTGGGGGAGACGGGAAAAGATAACATTTTTTCAAACACTTGTCGAAACGGGGCTCATTGGTCAGACTCGCTGATATACACAATTCAGAGCGTTAGTTCGAGACCACTAATTCAAATAAGCTTGATAAAGCGACAGTACGTTGAAGCCAGCTCACATTTTTGCTAAAATAAAAGCCTGGAACATAGGCAGAACGGAATTTGTGCCAGTTTGTGCCAGAATTCATTGCTAATCAACGTATCTGTGTTTATTTCCATGAAATTGTGGTAAGCTTGAACCATTCAGTATCTTTTAATGAAAAAATTGAATGTGAATTGTTGATTTATGCCTGTATATATATGTGTAGTTCAGTGGCAAACGTGAGGTAAAGCCTATAATGCTCCAGCCTGAACAGAGGGTGTCGGAGAGAAGTAAAACGGCATGGAATGGCCAAATAGTACACTGACACCTGGATGATGGACTAGAAAGAAATAATGCTGGAAGTGCAGAGGCGTAGTAACCATTAAGAAGGGTAATACTGGAATAAAGTATTTCAAATGAAGCTGACTGTTGGCCTAACGCTCTGAACGCAATGTTTGTGCTGTATTGTGATCAGTGTAAAAGAGAATATAAATTAGTTATGAAGTAGAAGGTACATCCTTCTTGATTTCAGGGACAGTGGTCTTGATGGTAGTGAGCAGCACCTGGTCATAGCTGTGCTGAATCCAGAGTCGGACAGCATACTCCTTGGTCTTTTTAGCTATCAGTGAGGTGTCTCCTGAGCCCAGAGGAGAATTCGAGCAGAGGAGTCCTTTCCTGCCGCCATCACTAAAGATAAGCAGAGTTGGCCAGCTGAGCTCAACATTATGTCCCCTCATCTTGAACTGACTTTTTAAAATTAACATTAAGAGGGGAATTTACTTGTCTTAAAAATCAGGAACTGTGAACATCTACAATAATGGTCCCTAAAGACAAACTATTGAAGTCATGATGACAAATACCAACAGAGCTTGAACAAAACAAAACCAGTATTACCTCATTTTACCACTACACAAATGACACACATAGAACATTGGTAATAATATATATGTCACTACAATATTCATATTAAATACATTCTGTACATAACTTGTAATTTAAATTGATTGTGATTCCTGGTTCCCTTGTAGTTGAATCAGGACACATATTCATTCATGCCAGTAATGAATACATATTGTTATTTGAAACGTTACTAGTGACTTCTTTAAGATATTCTCATAGAGTGTTATATGTATGTGAGTGTCACAGTGTTGTTAAGAGTAGTGGATTAAATTAAATTGTTTATCTGTCTGTTGTTGTGACTTACACTTCACCATACACATACCCTAGACACATAACGTAGCATCACACTATTCCAGAATAATTCTGACTGAGATAAAGAGATATGTGGTAGCAAGTAAGGTTATCTATAATACACTACTTTTAATAGATATAGATACCTTCACAGCTGATCTCAGTCAGTACACTAAGTCCCCTATAAATATTTATAACATCCCACTTCACCACATATATTGGGGTCTCGCTCTTGGGATTTTGAATCTTTAACTATTAAAAATATTGGGGGTAATTCACTTCAGGGAATATAAGAATTAAAAGGTATCCTTGGGTGGAATTAAATAAGGTTGAGCTCACGGTGCCTGTTTTGTCCATTAGAGATTGAATTGTTGGTTAGACATTGTATTAAGTTACCTGATAGACAATGGCGGACCTGGCCAAATTTCGATCTGCTGCGGTTCAGACTGCAAAAGAGTTAGGATTAGATGGGCAAGTTATGGTTGCCTATGTCACAACGGAATGTGACAAATTTATTGAACGCGAAGAAAGAAGATTAGAAAAAGAAGCCGAAAGAAGGTTAGAGGCTGAAAGGGAAATTAAGAAGTTACAATTTGAAGCTGCAGAAAGGTGCAGAAGAGAAGAAATTAGCTGCAGAAAGGGAAGAGAGAAAATTAGCTGCAGAAAGGGAAGAGAGGAAATTAGCTGCAGAAAGGGAAGCAGAAGATAAAAGATTACAAAGGGAACATGAGTTACGACTAAGGGAGTTTGAGTTTCAAGGCCATGCTCCTGAAAATGGTGCCAGTCCCTTTGCCTCTGATGCTACGGTTACTCAGGGAGCCTCAATCTCAGCTATGAATTTTCATTTAGATCATTTTGTTGAGAAAGACGATGATATTGAGAGCTATATAAATAGGTACGAACTATTAGCTACCACGTATGGGTTAGAGAGAGAGAAAGGTGGAGCTTAAAGTTATCTCAGGGACTTCGTGGGGCAGCTTATGAAGTTTTTGCAAAAATGAGCAGAGGTGATCAGGAAAATTATGACATGCTAAAGCAGGCTCTTTTGTTAAGGTATGAAAAGAATGCAGAGTTTTACAGGAAAAAATTTAGGAATGCTAAACTACTGTCAGGTGAAACCTATCACCAGTTCTCTGCACGCATAGAGACATACTTGGAGAAATGGACTTCTCTGGGGAAAACCCAAGATCTTAAGGAAATGGTCCTTATAGAGCAACTAAGAGAGTCCATGGCTCCAGACCTGAGAAAGTTTCTCATGGAACAAGGTGCAGAGAGGCTGGATGAGTTGCTAAATGTTGCTGAAAGGTATCAAGCAGCTCAAGCAGAGGTAACAGGTAATAAAAAGAAACAGGTGGATAACTTTAGGGCACCACAGAACTTTAATAAATTTGATCCTAGGGATCAAAATAAAGGTAAGCACCAATTTGATAGGCCACGGTATGAAAATAAAAATAAATTCCCACAATTCGATGAAAGGAAATATGATGAAAGAAAATCTTTCAACCAAGGAAAAAGGTGGTGTAAGAATTGTCAGATGGACAATCATGACACTGACCGTTGCAGAAGGAAACCTGTGTATATGGCAACCCTTCAGGTCAGGTCGACCTCAAGACAGGAGGAGGATATTATGTTGGATACCACTCCAGAAGAGATGAGGAAGGCACAGGCTGGGGATAAAACACTCAAGCCTTGTTTCAGAAAATTGTCAACTTGTCATACAACTCCAGGCAAGGGAGATTTTTACATGAAAAACAAGTTGATGTATAGGAAGGCCGGAACTAGATCCAATGGTCACGGACAGCTGGTTCTTCCAAAAAGATATAGGGCAGACTTAATAAGGAGCCTACATGTGAAACCAGATGGGGACCATGAGAAAATAGGTACCATCATTCAAAAGGTGGCTCACAATTATTATTGGCCAAAAGCAAGATGGGACATTGAAAATTTTGTAGAAAGGTGTAGCATAGCACATGAGGGAACACCCACAAGTGGGAACATGGATCAGGACCTGGACACGCCACGGGGCAAAATCAGGCCTGACAATAAAAGGAAAAATAGATTTGATAAAGTGGACCAAATGAAATGGGAAGCCCCTTTTCACGGACAAGCTTCACTTAACTGTTTTACAATGGCCACTATGCGGAGAGTGCAAAAAGATGTCTTACCCCAGGATAAGCCGACAATCCCTCAATCGGACTTAAACAAACTGGAGGAAGAAGATGTAGAGAGGAAATCTCTCATCAAGAATTTTAAGAGGGGAGACAGCCCCAAGAGAAAAATTGGTAGCGGTCGTTTTGTGAATGATAATTCTGGGAGGAAAAATCATCACTATAAAGCTTCAAGTGGAAGAGACCATACCGGTGCATGGACAAATAGGTCCACACAATTAAAGGTCCATATGTAGCTATGTTAAGAACGTGGACTGATGAAAAGGCAGAGGAAAACATTACATCTTCATACCAGTATGTGAATGAGCTGACCACTCGGTTAAAAACTGGCTGGAAACTTGCCAATGAAAATTTGAAACAAGCCAGGAAGAAACATGCTGCCTATTATAACAGGAAGGCGAAAGACAGAAATTTGGCTGTGGGAGAGAAGGTACTGCTTCTTTTGCCCGGGAGTCAGAATAAGTTACAAATTGGATGGCAGGGTCCATATACAGTTCTAGAGAAGGTGTCTAGAACAAATTATAAGATAGATAAGAAGGGGAAAGAAAAAAAATCTATCATGTGAATCTCCTGAAGAAATATTTGGAAAGAGAACATCAGGAAGAGACACACTTGTTGACCTTGTCCATCGCCATGGAGATGAAAAAGGAACCACTTTCATCATTTGAATATCCATTACACCCCTGTGAGACAGCAGCACAGGTGAAAATCAGTACACATTTAACGAAAACTCAGAAAGAGAGAGTGCAACAGGTTCTAAATAATCATGCAGAGGTGTTAACAGACCGACCAGGGCATACAAACCTATTGGAATATGATATGAAACTCATAGACTCCACACCTGTCTGTATGAAACCATATTCGATTCCGTTTGCTAAGGAAAAAGCTTTGAAGGAAGAGATAGACTATCTATTGAAGGAAGGAATTATTTCGCACAGTGAGTCTTCGTATAGTTCCGGTGTTGTACTCTTAAGGAAGCCCTCTGGAGAACATAGACTCTGTATAGATTACAGGAGACTGAACGCTATTACAGAAGGACAGGTGGATCCATTGCCGGATACAAATCAGCTGTTTGCCAGGCTAAATAAAGCTAAATATTTCTCAAAAGTGGATCTGAGTAAAGGATACTATCAGATTCCAGTAAAGCCTGAGGTTAGACCATACCTAGCTTTTAGTACCTCAGAAGGACACTATGAGTTTAATAGATTGCCATTTGGATTGAAGAATGCGCCTAGTGTCTTCTCTAGAATGATGAGAAAAATTATTGGATCCTCTGAATAATCCCTGTATAACAAATTTTATGGATGATATCCTTATAGCAACAGAAACATTTGAGGAACACATTGACTCTCTGAACATGCTGTTTGATCGACTTAGGGAGGCAAATTTAACAGCCCGACCAACCAAATGTTGCGTTGGATGTAAAGAATTGGAATTTTTGGGACACACAGTTTATCAGGGAAACATGACCCCTGACCCAAAGAATTTAGAGAAACTACAGAAAGCCCCGAGACCACAAACCAAGAAGGACGTGAGATCCTTTGTCTCATTATGTGGTTTCTACCAGAAGTATATCAAAAACTTTAATTCCATATGTGCACCTTTAACGGAATTGACACGTAAAGGACTTCCAGATCGCATTACATGGACACCACAATGTGAAATGACTTACCAAGAATTGAAGGAAAAGCTCACAAGTAAACCCATTTTGAAATTACCTGACTTAAGTCAAGAATTCATAGTAAGGACGGATGCAAGTAATATTGGGCTAGGTGCAACTTTACTACAGAAATCAGATGCATTGGATGGGGAATTAAGCCCAGTGGCATATGCTAGCAGAAAGTTGAATAAAGCTGAAATCAACTACTCAACTAGCGAAAAAAGAATGTCTTGCAGTAATATGGGCAATAAAGAAATTCAATATTTATCTATATGGGAAGGCATTTAAGTTGCAAACTGACCACAAACCTTTATCGTTTTTAGCACAGGCTAAGCATGAGAACTCTAGGTTACTCCGATGGTCTTTGCTTCTGGCTCCATATAATTTTAGCATTGAATATATATCTGGAAAAACAAATCTGGGAGCGGATTTTTTAAGCCGCCATCCGTGTGATGAGAATCACCGTAAACCCCAGAAATAATAATAAATTTCTCTATGTGTATATAGAATAAAGGACTGACATATAATGTCTGTTTTAAGAGGGGAAGTGTCATGAAATATTCTAATCCCCATATATAAATTATTAGGTAAATATGAAGCCTAACAAATAAAATTAATAAAGAGAAGAGCAATGGAAAAATAACAGTGCTGTCACAAAGAATGTACTCGAAATCCCCCTTGTTTTCTGCTTCGTCTGCAAATTGTAACGCTTTCACGTTGATAGTAAAAGCTTACTGTATTATTACCCGCCTTCTTCAATGAAACGTGTGCTGTATTTCTTGGAAAAGCATTGAGACGTACTGCGTAATGACCTAAATTAACCCTAACATTAATTATACTGCGTTACCAAAACGAACGAACAGATGGACTAAAGGGATAAAAAGAGAAGGGAGAGGCAGAAAGCCGAACACTAAACCCGCTTCGCGCGATACACAATTACTACCATCACGCGTGTAAGTCTACATGCACTAATTTTTTTTCAGACGGACAGTGATAAAATACACTACCCTTTCCCAGAGTTAGGTTTATAAATCATAACAGACTCTTATTAGAAAAGACAACATTATATGGGTTTACGTTTGAACACATAACAGTACCCAGACAGCACATCTTCTAAACAGGAGATAGAAGAAATTGCATATTTTGAACGCAGCCACGTAGCTCCTTTAAAGTAGTATTTTTGGGTTCCTTAGGGTTTGCTGACAAATAATATGTAAAACGTTACGCAAATAGTCCAGGAATTAATAAATTATACCCAAAATAAAATATTGGGGGTGCCTGACAGCATAAAATCATTTCTGCTCATAAAATTTTTTTTATAACGTGTTTGAAAAAACCTTACGTTACATAAATAGCCTACCATGTAAACTCCAAATTGATTGGAGCGCAACAAATGAAAGCCAACCACGATTGGTCGGGCTATAAATACTATCTTGGTTGTTGGGGGAGACGGGAAAAGATAACATTTTTTCAAACACTTGTCGAAACGGGGCTCATTGGTCAGACTCGCTGATATACACAATTCAGAGCGTTAGTTCGAGACCACTAATTCAAATAAGCTTGATAAAGCGACAGTACGTTGAAGCCAGCTCACATTTTTGCTAAAATAAAAGCCTGGAACATAGGCAGAACGGAATTTGTGCCAGTTTGTGCCAGAATTCATTGCTAATCAACGTATCTGTGTTTATTTCCATGAAATTGTGGTAAGCTTGAACCATTCAGTATCTTTTAATGAAAAAATTGAATGTGAATTGTTGATTTATGCCTGTATATATATGTGTAGTTCAGTGGCAAACGTGAGGTAAAGCCTATAATGCTCCAGCCTGAACAGAGGGTGTCGGAGAGAAGTAAAACGGCATGGAATGGCCAAGTAGTACACTGACACCTGGATGATGGACTAGAAAGAAATAATGCTGGAAGTGCAGAGGCGTAGTAACCATTAAGAAGGGTAATACTGGAATAAAGTATTTCAAATGAAGCTGACTGTTGGCCTAACGCTCTGAACGCAATGTTTGTGCTGTATTGTGATCAGTGTAAAAGAGAATATAAATTAGTTATGAAGTAGAAGGTACATCCTTCTTGATTTCAGGGACAGTGGTCTTGATGGTAGTGAGCAGCACCTGGTCAGAGATTTGCTGAATCCAGAGTCGGACAGCATACTCCTTGGTCTTTTTAGCTATCAGTGAGGTGTCTCCTGAGCCCAGAGGAGAATTCGAGCAGAGGAGTCCTTTCCTGCCGCCATCACTAAAGATAAGCAGAGTTGGCCAGCTGAGCTCAACATTATGTCCCCTCATCTTGAACTGACTTTTTAAAATTAACATTAAGAGGGGAATTTACTTGTCTTAAAATCAGGAACTGTGAACATCTACAATAATGGTCCCTAAAGACAAACTATTGAAGTCATGATGACACATACCAACAGAGCTTGAACAAAACAAAACCAGTATTACCTCATTTTACCACTACACAATTGACACACATAGAACATTGGTAATAATATATGTCACTACAATATTCATATTAAATACATTCTGTACATAACTTGTAATTTAAATTGATTGTGATTCCTGGTTCCCTTGTAGTTGAATCAGGACACATATTCATTCATGCCAGTAATGAATACATATTGTTATTTGAAACGTTACTAGTGACTTCTTTAAGATATTCTCATAGAGTGTTATATGTATGTGAGTGTCACAGTGTTGTTAAGAGTAGTGGATTAAATTAAATTGTTTATCTGTCTGTTGTTGTGACTTACACTTCACCATACACATACCCTAGACACATAACGTAGCATCACACTATTCCAGAATAATTCTGACTGAGATAAGAGATATGTGGTAGCAAGTAAGGTTATCTATAATACACTACTTTTAATAGATATAGATACCTTCACAGCTGATCTCAGTCAGTACACTAAGTCCCCTATAAATATTTATAACATCCCACTTCACCACAATTTGCATAATTTGTTGCTAAGGCTAGAGTTCTTGTGTTTTTGTCTTAGGTTAAATCAGATTTTTTTCAAACTCTGTGCATATAATTACGAGTTAAAACAAAGAAAACTCTTAGACTCAAACCCTATGTATCTGTGACTCGGGCGCCATCATCTGTTCTCTTAACGGGGCTGGGCTAAGCCTAGAGTTAACACTATAAGGGGGTATCATCCTTGCAACATTTCCTTGAATTTTTATGACTATGTGTATATGTATTTTCCTTGATGTACTTTCTTTGATGTTGTGAGCCGATTTTTCCTGATATTAAAATCGCTCTTGAACTTAATAATCGTGTTTGGTCAGCTCGTTCTAGATAATATATATATATCATTGTTATAGTTTCCCACGTCTGTGTGTTTACCTGTCGTCACGTGTATGTGCGTGCCTGTGAGTGATAGAAATATACGTAATATGTATATTGGTGTAGTCTGTCTGACGCTGTAACAACTGTTGTAGAAGATAGGTGAGAGAGAGAAGAATTCTTTTCGCTTTCAGAGACAGCCACTATATCAAATCTATCATCTCACGTGTGTGGAAATTCTATTACCTTTCACTAACTCTCACTGAGTCTATCACCTATTCAAACTAACATTTCCCGACTAGATATATATATTTTTTGTGGACAAATCTGTGGTGTGACTAAAGTGAATCCTATACTGAGGGAAGGCACCGACCTGACATTCATCATTTCTAGAAACCTACGCTATTGACACTGTGCTCTGCTAACTCCCGCGCCTGGAATAATTTTAGGTGACTTAATCAGACATTTGAACAAATTTGCACACCCAAGTAGTCGTTCCCGGAGACTCCAGGGGGCTATCATCCTTGCAACATTTCCTTGAATTTTTATGACTATGTGTATATGTATTTTCCTTGATGTACTTTCTTTGATGTTGTGAGCCGATTTTTCCTGATATTAAAATCGCTCTTGAACTTAATAATCGTGTTTGGTCAGCTCGTTCTAGATAATATATATATCATTGTTATAGTTTTCCCACGTCTGTGTGTTTACCTGTCGTCACGTGTATGTGCGTGCCTGTGAGTGATAGAAATATACGTAATATGTATATTGGTGTAGTCTGTCTGACGCTGTAACAACTGTTGTAGAAGATAGGTGAGAGAGAGAAGAATTCTTTTCGCTTTCAGAGACAGCCACTATATCAAAATCTATCATCTCACGTGTGTGGAAATTCTATTACCTTTCACTAACTCTCACTGAGTCTATCACCTATTCAAACTAACATTTCCCGACTAGATATATATATTTTTTGTGGACAAATCTGTGGTGTGACTAAAGTGAATCCTATACTGAGGGAAGGCACCGACCTGACATTCATCATTTCTAGAAACCTACGCTATTGACACTCTGCTCTGCTAACTCCCGCGCCTGGAATAATTTTAGGTGACTTAATCAGACATTTGAAAAAATTTGCACACCCAAGTAGTCGTTCCCGGAGACTCCAGGGGGCTATCATCCTTGCAACATTTCCTTGAATTTTTATGACTATGTGTATATGTATTTTCCTTGATGTACTTTCTTTGATGTTGTGAGCCGATTTTTCCTGATATTAAAATCGCTCTTGAACTTAATAATCGTGTTTGGTCAGCTCGTTCTAGAAAATATATATATCATTGTTATAGTTTTCCCACGTCTGTGTGTTTACCTGTCGTCACGTGTATGTGCGTGCCTGTGAGTGATAGAAATATACGTAATATGTATATTGGTGTAGTCTGTCTGACGCTGTAACAACTGTTGTAGAAGATAGGTGAGAGAGAGAAGAATTCTTTTCGCTTTCAGAGACAGCCACTATATCAAAATCTATCATCTCACGTGTGTGGAAATTCTATTACCTTTCACAAACTCTCACTGAGTCTATCACCTATTCAAACTAACATTTCCCGACTAGATATATATATATTTTTTGTGGACAAATCTGTGGTGTGACTAAAGTGAATCCTATACTGAGGGAAGGCACCGACCTGACATTCATCATTTCTAGAAACCTACGCTATTGACACTCTGCTCTGCTAACTCCCGCGCCTGGAATAATTTTAGGTGACTTAATCAGACATTTGAAAAAATTTGCACACCCAAGTAGTCGTTCCCGGAGACTCCAGGGGGCTATCATCCTTGCAACATTTCCTTGAATTTTTATGACTATGTGTATATGTATTTTCCTTGATGTACTTTCTTTGATGTTGTGAGCCGATTTTTCCTGATATTAAAATCGCTCTTGAACTTAATAATCGTGTTTGGTCAGCTCGTTCTAGAAAATATATATATCATTGTTATAGTTTTCCCACGTCTGTGTGTTTACCTGTCGACACGTGTATGTGCGTGCCTGTGAGTGATAGAAATATACGTAATATGTATATTGGTGTAGTCTGTCTGACGCTGTAACAACTGTTGTAGAAGATAGGTGAGAGAGAGAAGAATTCTTTTCGCTTTCAGAGACAGCCACTATATCAAAATCTATCATCTCACGTGTGTGGAAATTCTATTACCTTTCACTAACTCTCACTGAGTCTATCACCTATTCAAACCTATTCAGAAGGGACCAAACCTAGTCTTAATTCTCCTATCGAAAATCTACGACAGTAACTATAAGCTCATGTTGTTTAGTGCTCCGTAGTTTTCGATGACATCATTAAATTTAGTGGTAGTTTTTTGATGACGTCATCTGGCAATTTCTTTAAAATTTTCCCGCTCGCCTTTTTTCCTCCAGCAGCTGCTTTTAAAAAAAATATAATTTTTTCATTTTTATTGAAATACCGTTTCTAGATTGTTTATGACGTACCGCGGCATTTCTTACCTAGATTTATCAAAGTGACTACAGTCACTTCCAGCTACAACTAGTATCACGTGTGTTATTTTAAAAATAAATTCATTTAGAATAGTTCTCACCTCTACTGGTATGTTTGTTTGTCTATGTTTAAGACTGTATGATCGTTACGTAAGTCATTTCTTTGACCTTTGTCCTAGTAACACGCACAGTATTTTTTTTTTTTTTTTTGGTCATTTACCCCATACATGTTTTTATGTCGAATGTCTATACATCCATACTGATGTAGGGCATTTTTTCTATGCTTTTAAGTCGTTGTTGTTGTTTGATTCAGTGAGGTTTGAGCTCTTGCCCTTCGGCCCAATGCCATGTATCTGCGTAAAAGCCGGGCACTCTCTCCCTCCACTGTTCACAGAACTAATATAGACGTGATGACATGAACCAGACAAGTGCCAGTGGAACAAGAGATGAGAAGAAGACACTGGCGATAGATAGGACACATATTAAGGAAACCTGCTGATAGCATTACAAGGAAGTCCTTTTTCTAGAATCACCAGGGAAATGGAGGCGGAGGTAAACAAAAACACACGAAGAAGAGAACTAGAGACAGGTAGACCAAAAAACTCACGGAGAACGAACGAACGAACGAACGAACTTTATTTTCAAAGGGTTGAGAATTGAGCACGCAGGCCCGTCTGACATTCTGCCCTTCCTTTCTCCCGTCTTTTATACTGATTTCATTTATTCTCACATACAATTTACCCATCAATTCAAGGAATTCAACGTTGTACAGGTAAAATAATAGCATACTCACATTCACAGTATCTAATTATAAAACATGAAATAAAATATGTTGAAAAGTACAAACTAAGTATTACCATGAAACAAAATATGTTGAAAAGCACTAACATCATCATTAAACCTACACTCGATATTATACCATTTGTTCGGAAAAATAATCATATTAGGGGGGCAGATAATCAGAACTCATAAAGTATTCGAAAAGTTTACGATTGTATGAATAGGGACTGAGGTTGTTATGTTTTAGATAATGTGGAAGATAGTTCCAAAGATGAGCAGCAGAGTAAGCTAAGCTTTTCTTGAATAAGTCAAGCCTAGGCTTGGGCACTTGTATTTTGTTAAGGCGTTGACTGCGTCTTTCACTGTATTTGAACATTGGCCACAGATATGTTGGAGCATTCTGTGACAGGATTTTGTGAACAAATTTAGCTTTGTTGAACAGAAAGCGCTTTCTTAGAGGCAGTATTTTGAGATATTTATATAGATCTACACACTGTGTTTGGCAGTTGTCAGAAACTAGACGCACTGCACGCTTTTGTAGTGAATGGAGTCTTTTTGTGTTGGACATATAACAACCATCCCAGATTGTGGAGCAATAGTCAAGGTTTGTTTGTATGTGAGATATATAGAACAATTTTCGTGCATCTTCATCTAGGAAATGTTTGATTTTAGCTAACTGGTAAACTTTCTGTGCCGTTTGCTTGGTCAGTGCATGAACATGTGAGTTCCAATTAAGATGCTGGTCAACGACTATTCCTAGAGTTTTATGTTCATTAACGTTTTCAATTGGTGAGGTACCAATATAGATCTGAAGGTGTTTGTTTTCTCTGAATTTTGTAATTTTTGTCTAGTTGATATTAACATGCACTTTGTTTTAATTATATTAATTAGCATGCGATTTCCGATGCTCCACTTAATCAGATTGTCTGTATCTTTTTGTAACGATAGTTCGAGTGTGTTGCAACTTGTATCACTCGTGTAGATAGTACAGTCATCAGCAAATAGGTCACAGGATGCGTGTTCGACGTGTAATGGAAGGTCATTAATGTATATGGCAAAAAGTAGAGGCCCAAGAATAGAGCCCTGAGGAACGCCGGTATTTATTATGGTTGGGTATGAGCAAGAGTTATTGTAAGAAACTACATGTTTTCTGTCTGACAGGAATGATTTAATTATCGTCACTAGTTGAAGGTTTACTTTTGATGTTTCTAGTTTTCTAATTAAAATAGCGTGATCTATCATATCAAATGCTTTTTTTTAAAGTCTACAAAAACTGCCCCACATATGTTATCGTTATTAATATTTAAGTGCCAGTTGTCAATCATCTTAGTTAGAGCTGTGTGACATGAATGTTTAGGTCTAAACCCCGACTGACTATCAATTAGCAAGCCGTTGTTAACTAGGTGTTGTAGTGTTATTTTATGTATGTGTTTTTCTAGTGGTTTGGATAGCGATGATATTAAGGAGATTGGCCTATAGTTACCAAGGTTATTATTGTCGGAAGAGCCAGGTTTTAAGAGAGGATATACCTTAGCGACTTTAAAGTGCCACGGAAAGTAGCTCCGTGCGATACATTGATTGTATATGTATGTAAGCGAATCACTAATAGCTGGAGCCGCATAACGCAGTATTCGATTACTGACTCCGTCAAGTCCTGATGAGTTATTATCTTTAAGTCCTAGAAGATAGTTATACACTTCATTAACTGTCATAAACGGAATGTTGGATGGGATTGTGTTGGTACATTTGTTCTCACAAAATACTGACAGCCTGCCTAAGTCACAAGGTGAATTTGGTATTGTAGATTTAAGACTGTTTATTTCTGCCTGAAGAGAACTGGAGACAGAGGTAGACCCAAAAAACACATGGAGAAGAGAACTGGAGACAGAGGTAGACCAAAAAAAAAAAACACATGGAGAAGAGAACTGGAGACAGAGGTAGACCAAAAAAACACATGGAGAAGAGAACTGGAGACAGAGGTAGACCAAAAAACACATGGAGAAGAGAACTGGAGACAGAGGTAGACCAAAAAAACACACGGACAAGATAACTGGAGACAGAGGTAGACCAAAAAAACACATGGAGGAGAGAACTGGAGTTTAAGGGCAGGTTAAGCGCCCAGAATGAAAAAGTTAGATCTAGTTATGCATAAATGCACAATAACTGGAAAAAATCAAAAACAATGAAGTACATGCCTCAAACTCGAAGGTTATGGTGGGAAACTAGTAAAATAAATAGCAGATTTTAGTAATTTTTTAGGGTTCTATTTGTCGATATATCAGTAAAGCTTGAGGTATGTCATTTGGCCTTAAATATATATTTTTAAAAAGCATAAAAGCATTTATAAGTGACGGACCTTTCTTTCCGATCGCTCAAGGCGATTTCTGCGTGTGGCTTGCAGATACTTTAAGCCGTTCGTTTGCGATTACTTCTGATGAGACGCCATTACGACAACGCCTTTATGCGTCTGTCATCGAGTATTCCCAGTCGACGGAAAGACTGATATTATCGGACCACCGAGTTGAAGATGGTTATCTGCATATTCTCTCTGCTTTTTTCACCCATTGCGGTTGTTGTTGTTGTTTAACTAGGGCTGCTGAGCTTTTCGCTCTTTTGCAGCCAATACCATGTTGAAGATTCCTTGGTATTATCTACACTGTAGATACAGGCTTTTCTGCCATTCCGAAATGTGTTGAGTTGAGGTCATGAACTCCTCGCATTTAAAGGCACATCATATCTGGTCCCACGCTAGGAGGAAAAGTCCGTGGCATACTGTGCATTCCCCCACCATCCAAGGGGGCTCACCAAATATGGTTTGTTCTTTAGCAACATTTAACTAAAGATTTTTTCTTATGGCAGTTTTCTTTGATAATTTGCAGGAACAATGAAGGTCTTGAACAGTAGCGTAACTACAATGAAAGAGGCCCCCGGGCACACACAAAAAGTAGGGCCCTATATTAATAATGGCATCAATAACTATAATCAATGAATGGCAAATCTGTATTAAAAATTTAACTACTTTTTTATTGTCATCATCATTAATATCATCGTCATTAATATCATCGTCATTAATATCATCATCATTAATATGATCGTCATCGCTATCCTACACTTCTCCAAGTAGCACAGGCCTTCAACAAATGTGTGCCAAGTCCTCCTATCCTGTGCCATCCGCTCAAGATGTTTCCATGCCGTCTTAATGCCTTTCATTTCTGTCTTTAGAAACCTGGACATGCTATGAAGGTTAAACACGGGAGAAAAGAAAATTAAGAGGATATGTATCTTCTTCTTCTGCTTCGTTCTGAAAAGGACGTTTGTTACGTTATGTCGCCGTTTACAGCACAGCTGCGATATCTGCGCCTTTCGGCCCGACACATCCATTTTCGGCACGGCATTTTTGGGACTTGGTCAACCTTCCCTCTTCGATCCCTACTCTCTCAGCCAGACTGCAGTGATGCAGCCTGTTTCCAGAACCACCACATGGAGGTGGAGTAGGGTCTTGGTCAGCTCTGGTTCGCTGACCCTGACGCAAGCAGTCTAGCTATGGGTCGCTTACTGCATTCTTCACTATTGATGCGTCTTGGGTCCCAAAAAGGATACATATAAAGGCAACCACTACTTTCCGGAACCCACTTGGTGCTGCGCCCAATGGGACGTGCCCGGTTCATCCAGGCGGTAGTTACGCAACTGACCAGTGGCGGATCTATATTTTAAGAGCCCTGAAGCTTGAACTCTTGGAAGGGTACCCTTTTATTAAAATTAAAGAGTTGGGGGGATGGGAAAGAAACGTATTATGGAGAAAGTCATGTTATCTTGAATATTATGAAAATCAAACAAAAAACACGCAGGACCAGTAACTTGGAGAACAAATACCAGTAACTTGGAGAACAAATAATAATACAAACACACAGGACCAGTAACTTGGAGAACAAATAATAATACAAACACACAGGACCAGTAACTTGGAGAACAAATAATAATACAAACACACAGGACCAGTAACTTGAAGAACAAATAATAATACAAACACACAGGACCAGTAACTTGAAGAACAAATAATAATAAAAACACACAGGACCAGTAACTTGAAAAACAAATAATAATAAAAACACACAGGACCAGTAACTTGAAGAACAAATAATAATACAAACACACAGGACCAGTAACTTGAAGAACAAATAATAATACAAACACACAGGACCAGTAACTTGAAGAACAAATAATAATACATACACACAGGACCAGTAACTTGAAGAACAAATAATAATACAAACACACAGGACCAGTAACTTGAAAAACAAATAATAATAAAAACACACAGGACCAGTAACTTGAAGAACAAATAATAATACAAACACACAGGACCAGTAACTTGAAGAACAAATAATAATACAAACACACACGGACCAGTAACTTGAAGAACAAATAATAATACAAACACACAGGACCAGTAACTTGAAAAATAAATAATAATAAAAACACACAGGACCAGTAACTTGAAGAACAAATAATAATACAAACACACAGGACCAGTAACTTGAAGAACAAATAATAATACAAACACACAGGACCAGTAACTTGAAAAACAAATAATAATAAAAACACACAGGACCAGTAACTTGAAGAACAAATAATAATACAAACGCACAGGACCAGTAACTTGAAGAACAAATAATAATACAAACACACAGGACCAGTAACTTGAAGAACAAATAATAATACAAACACACAGGACCAGTAACTTGAAGAACAAATAATAATACAAACACACAGGACCAGTAACTTGAAGAACAAATAATAATACAAACACACAGGACCAGTAACTTGAAGAACAAATAATAATACAAACATTCACGACTGTTTGGAAGAACTGAAAAGAGTTATTAAGAAGAAGAAGGCTTTCACTCATTTTGGTGAATATTTGGGGTCCCTCGGGGTCCCCTTGGACTTGCGGGTCCTGAAACTCGGTAAATACGCTCTGCAACTGACACTGAAAAAGACTGACAGAGAAATTGAAACAAGGTATCAAAAAGCCAAGGCATTGATTTTTGCCAGCTGTCACCACTAGTCAGACATCAGAATATTAGTATGGAAATTAAACAACAGCTGACAAACAGTATATTATCATTAGCTCTTTTCCAGCGGCGTCAAACATAGTCACTGACCAAAACACTGGAGAGGAAAAAGTACACGGTGCTAGACGATACTTAAGAAGAGACATAAATGGCACCAAGTACAGATATCTCTTCTTCTTCAAGTACCATGCCTAGTGGCGTAGGAGATCATGTCTATCTACAACTGCCTGTCTCCAGTACAATTTATCAATTCTGTTGTTGACCTCTTTCCATGCCACGATGCCAAACTGTCCAGTATTTGCTCTCTTTGTCTTCCCCTATCTCTTTTTCCTTCAATCTTACCTGTTGTTACGATATATTCCAGCTTTCCTCTTCTCATAACATGCCAAAGAAAAAGTGGACTGCTTCTTTCTAACTTGGGAAATAAGTTTCCTTTGCTCATTGGTTTCCTTCAGGACATCCTCATTACTCTTTTAGGCTGTCCATGGTATTTTTAACATTGTTCTGTAAAACCACATCTCTGTAGCCTAAATGTAGAAACGACAGCTCTTGAGAAGAAAATTCTTCAGGTAACATTTCTGCACCATAAACCGAATAATTGTCTTCTTGGTCGTGTGTCTTTGTTCACTCCTGAAACAAGCACTGGCCTATCAGAATAACCGACTAGGCCAGTGTGGACTGTCTGCTTCACGAGAGGTGCAAGGTGACAGCCGGGTCTTCACAGACTCATTTGAGTGCGGAATAGTATAGCGACGATGAGACCCGAGTGTGGTGAAGTGGGATGTTATAAATATTTATAGGGGACTTAGTGTACTGACTGAGATCAGCTGTGAAGGTATCTATATCTATTAAAAGTAGTGTATTATAGATAACCTTACTTGCTACCACATATCTCTTTATCTCAGTCAGAATTATTCTGGAATAGTGTGATGCTACGTTATGTGTCTAGGGTATGTGTATGGTGAAGTGTAAGTCACAACAACAGACAGATAAACAATTTAATTTAATCCACTACTCTTAACAACACTGTGACACTCACATACATATAACACTCTATGAGAATATCTTAAAGAAGTCACTAGTAACGTTTCAAATAACAATATGTATTCATTACTGGCATGAATGAATATGTGTCCTGATTCAACTACAAGGGAACCAGGAATCACAATCAATTTAAATTACAAGTTATGTACAGAATGTATTTAATATGAATATTGTAGTGACATATATTATTACCAATGTTCTATGTGTGTCAATTGTGTAGTGGCAAAATGAGGTAATACTGGTTTTGTTTTGTTCAAGCTCTGTTGGTATTTGTCATCATGACTTCAATAGTTTGTCTTTAGGGACCATTATTGTAGATGTTCACAGTTCCTGATTTTAAGACAAGTAAATTCCCCTCTTAATGTTAATTTTTAAAAAAAATCAGTTCAAGATGAGGGGACATAATGTTGAGCTCAGCTGGCCAACTCTGCTTATCTTTAGTGATGGCGGCAGGAAAGGACTCCTCTGCTCGAATTCTCCTCTGGGCTCAGGAGACACCTCACTGATAGCTAAAAAGACCAAGGAGTATGCTGTCCGACTCTGGATTCAGCAAATCTCTGACCAGGTGCTGCTCACTACCATCAAGACCACTGTCCATGAAATCAAGAAGGATGTACCTTCTACTTCATAACTAATTTATATTCTCTTTTACACTGATCACAATACAGCACAAACATTGCGTTCAGAGCGTTAGGCCAACAGTCAGCTTCATTTGAAATACTTTATTCCAGTATTACCCTTCTTAATGGTTACTACGCCTCTGCACTTCCAGCATTATTTCTTTCTAGTCCATCATCCAGGTGTCAGTGTACTACTTGGCCATTCCATGCCGTTTTACTTCTCTCCGACACCCTCTGTTCAGGCTGGAGCATTATAGGCTTTACCTCACGTTTGCCACTGAACTACACATATATATACAGGCATAAATCAACAATTCACATTCAATTTTTCATTAAAAGATACTGAATGGTTCAAGCTTACCACAATTTCATGGAAATAAACACAGATACGTTGATTAGCAATGAATTCTGGCACAAACTGGCACAAATTCCGTTCTGCCTATGTTCCAGGCTTTTATTTTAGCAAAAATGTGAGCTGGCTTCAACGTACTGTCGCTTTATCAAGCTTATTTGAATTAGTGGTCTCGAACTAACGCTCCCAAGTGTGTATATCAGCGAGACTGGCCAATGAGCCACGTTTCGACAAGTGTTTGAAAAAAATGTTATCTTTTCCCGTCTCCCCCAACAACCAAGATAGTATTTATAGCCCGACCAATCGTGGTTAGGCTTTCATTTGTTGCGCTCCAATCAATTTGGAGTTTACATGGTAGGCTATTTCTGTAACGTAAGGTTTTTTCAAACACGTTATAAAAAAAATTTTATGAGCAGAAATGATTTTATGCTGTCAGGCACCCCCAATATTTTATTTTGGGTATAATTTATTAATTCCTGGACTATTTGCGTAACGTTTTACATATTATTTGTCAGCAAACCCTAAGGAACCCAAAAATACTAATTTAAAGGAGCTACGTGGCTGCGTTCAAAATATGCAATTTCTTCTATCTCCTGTTTAGAAGATGTGCTGTCTGGGTACTGTTATGTGTTCAAACGTAAACCCATATAATGTTGTCTTTTCTAATAAGAGTCTGTTATGATTTATAAACCTAACTCTGGGAAAGGGTAGTGTATTTTATCACTGTCCGTCTGAAAAAAAATTAGTGCATGTAGACTTACACGCGTGATGGTAGTAATTGTGTATCGCGCGAAGCGGGTTTAGTGTTCGGCTTTCTGCCTCTCCCTTCTCTTTTTATCCCTTTAGTCCATCTGTTCGTTCGTTTTGGTAACGCAGTATAATTAATGTTAGGGTTAATTTAGGTCATTACGCAGTACGTCTCAATGCTTTTCCAAGAAATACAGCACACGTTTCATTGAAGAAGGCGGGTAATAATACAGTAAGCTTTACTATCAACGTGAAAGCGTTACAATTTGCAGACGAAGCAGAAAACAAGGGGGATTTCGAGTACATTCTTTGGGACAGCACTGTCATTTTACCATTGCTCTTCTCTTTATTAATTTTATTTGTTAGGCTTCATATTTACCTAATAATTTATATATGTGGATTAGAATATTTCATGACACTTCCCCTCTTAAAACAGACATTATATGTCAGTCCTTTATTCTATATACACATAGAGAAATTTATTATTATTTCTGGGGTTTACGGTGATTCTCATCACACGGATGGCGGCTTAAAAAATCCGCTCCCAGATTTGTTTTTCCAGATATATATTCAATGCTAAAATTATATGGAGCCAGAAGCAAAGACCATCGGAGTAACCTAGAGTTCTCATGCTTAGCCTGTGCTAAAAACGATAAAGGTTTGTGGTCAGTTTGCAACTTAAATGCCTTCCCATATAGATAAATATTGAATTTCTTTATTGCCCATATTACTGCAAGACATTCTTTTTCGCTAGTTGAGTAGTTGATTTCAGCTTTATTCAACTTTCTGCTAGCATATGCCACTGGGCTTAATTCCCCATCCAATGCATCTGATTTCTGTAGTAAAGTTGCACCTAGCCCAATATTACTTGCATCCGTCCTTACTATGAATTCTTGACTTAAGTCAGGTAATTTCAAAATGGGTTTACTTGTGAGCTTTTCCTTCAATTCTTGGTAAGTCATTTCACATTGTGGTGTCCATGTAATGCGATCTGGAAGTCCTTTACGTGTCAATTCAGTTAACGGTGCACATATGGAATTAAAGGTTTTGATATACTTCTGGTAGAAACCACATAATGAGACAAAGGATCTCACGTCCTTCTTGGTTTGTGGTCTCGGGGCTTTCTGTAGTTTCTCTAAATTCTTTGGGTCAGGGGTCATGTTTCCCTGATAAACTGTGTGTCCCAAAAATTCCAATCCTTTACATCCAACGCAACATTTGGTTGGTCGGGCTGTTAAATTTGCCTCCCTAAGTCGATCAAACAGCATGTTCAGAGAGTCAATGTGTTCCTCAAATGTTTCTGTTGCTATAAGGATATCATCCATAAAATTTGTTATACAGGGATTATTCAGAGGATCCAATAATTTTCTCATCATTCTAGAGAAGACACTAGGCGCATTCTTCAATCCAAATGGCAATCTATTAAACTCATAGTGTCCTTCTGAGGTACTAAAAGCTAGGTATGGTCTAACCTCAGGCTTTACTGGAATCTGATAGTATCCTTTACTCAGATCCACTTTTGAGAAATATTTAGCTTTATTTAGTCTGGCAAACAGCTGATTTGTATCCGGCAATGGATCCACCTGTCCTTCTGTAATAGCATTCAGTCTCCTGTAATCTATACAGAGTCTATGTTCTCCAGAGGGCTTCCTTAAAGTACAACACCGGAACTATACGAAGACTCACTGTGCGAAATAATTCCTTCCTTCAACAGATAGTCTATCTCTTCCTTCAAAGCTTTTTCCTTAGCAAACGGAATCGAATATGGTTTCATACAGACAGGTGTGGAGTCTATTAATTTCATATCATATTCCAATAGGTTTGTATGCCCTGGTCGGTCTGTTAACACCTCTGCATGATTATTTAGAACCTGTTGCACTCTCTCTTTCTGAGTTTTCGTTAAATGTGTACTGATTTTTCACCTGTGCTGCTGTCTCACAGGGGTGTAATGGATATTCAAATGATGAAAGTGGTTCCTTTTTCATCTCCATGGCGATGGACAAGGTCAACAAGTGTGTCTCTTCCTGATGTTCTCTTTCCAAATATTTCTTCAGGAGATTCACATGATAGATTTTTTCTTTCCCCTTCTTATCTATCTTATAATTTGTTCTAGACACCTTCTCTAGAACTGTATATGGACCCTGCCATCCAATTTGTAACTTATTCTGACTCCCAGGCAAAAGAAGCAGTACTTTCTCTCCCACAGCCAAATTTCTGTCTTTCGCCTTCCTGTTATAATAGGCAGCATGTTTCTTCCTGGCTTGTTTCAAATTTTCATTGGCAAGTTTCCAGCCAGTTTTTAACCGAGTGGTCAGCTCATTCACATATTGGTATGAAGATGTAATGTTTTCCTCTGCCTTTCATCAGTCCACGTTCTTAACAAAGCTACATATGGACCTTTAATTGTGTGGACCTATTTGTCCATGCACCGGTATGGTCTCTTCCACTTGAAGCTTTATAGTGATGATTTTTCCTCCCAGAATTATCATTCACAAAACGACCGCTACCAATTTTTCTTTTGGGGCTTTCTCCCCCTCTTAAAATTCTTGATGAGAGATTTCCTCCCTACATCCTCTTCCTCCAGGTTGTTTAAGTCCGATTGAGGGATTGTCGGCTTATCCTGGGGTAAGACATCTTTTTGCACTCTCCGCATAGTGGCCATTGTAAAACAGTTAAGTGAAGCTTGTCCGTGAAAAGGGGCTTCCCATTCCATTTGGTCCACTTTATCAAATCTATTTCTCTTTTTATTATCAGGCCTAATTTTGCCCCGTGGCGTGTCCAGGTCCTGATCCATGTTCCCACTTGTGGGTGTTCCCTCATGTGCTATGCTACACCTTTCTACAAAATTCTCAATGTCCCATCTTGCTTTGGGCCAATAATAATTGTGAGCCACCTTTTGAATGATGGTACCTATCTTCTCATGGTCCCCATCTGGTTTCACATGTAGGCTCCTTATTAAGTCTGCCCTATATCTTTTAGGAAGTACCAGCTGTCCTTGACCATTGGATCTAGCTCCAGTCTTCCTATACATCAACTTGTTTTTCATGTAAAAATCTCCCTTGCCTGGAGTTGTATGACAAGTTGACAATTTTCTGAAACAAGGCTTGAGTGTTGTATCCCCAGCCTGTGCCTTCCTCATCTCTTCTGGAGTGGTATCTAACATAATATCCTCCTCCTGTCTTGAGGTCGACCTGACCTGAAGGGTTGCCATATACACAGGTTTCCTTCTGCAACGGTCAGTGTCATGATTGTCCATCTGACAATTCTTACACCACCTTTTTCCTTGGTTGAAAGATTTTCTTTCATCATATTTCCTTTCATCGAATTGTGGGAATTTATTTTTATTGTCATACCGTGGCCTATCAAATTGGTGCTTACTTTTATTTTGATCCCTAGGATCAAATTTATTAAAGTTCTGTGGTGCCCTAAAGTTGTCCACCTGTTTCTTTTTATTACCTGTTACCTCTGCTTGAGCTGCTTGATACCTTTCCGCAACATTTAGCAACTCACCCAGCCTCTCTGCACCTTGTTCCATGAGAAACTTTCTCAGGTCTGGAGCCATGGACTCTCTTAGTTGCTCTATAAGGACCATTTCCTTAAGATCTTGGGTTTTTCCCCAGAGAAGTCCATTTCTCCAAGTATGTCTCTATTCGTGCAGAGAACTGGTGATAGGTTTCACCTGACAGTAGTTTAGCATTCCTAAATTTTTTCCTGTAAAACTCTGCATTCTTTTCATACCTTAACAAAAGAGCCTGCTTTAGCATGTCATAATTTTCCTGATCACCTCTGCTCATTTTTGCAAAAACTTCATAAGCTGCCCCACGAAGTCCCTGAGATAACTTTAAGCTCCACCTTTCTCTCTCCAACCCATACGTGGTAGCTAATAGTTCGTACCTATTTATATAGCTCTCAATATCATCGTCTTTCTCAACAAAATGATCTAAATGAAAATTCATAGCTGAGATTGAGGCTCCTTGAGTAACCGTAGCATCAGAGGCAAAAGGACTGGCACCATTTTCAGGAGCATGGCCTTGAAACTCAAACTCCCTTAGTCGTAACTCATGTTCCCTTTGTAATCTCTTCTCCTCCTTTTCTGCTTCCCTCTCTGCAGCTAATTCTTTCCTCGGCTTCCCTTTCTGCAGCTAATTTCTTCTCTTCTGCTTCCAATTTCTTAGCCTCTTTGTCAGCCTCAATCTGCAACCTCTTAGTCTCAGCCTCAGCTTGCAACCTCTTAGTCTCAGCCTCAGCTTCAAATTGTAACTTCTTAATTTCCCTTTCAGCCTCTAACCTTCTTTCGGCTTCTTTTTCTAATCTTCTTTCTTCGCGTTCAATAAATTTGTCACATTCCGTTGTGACATAGGCAACCATAACTTGCCCATCTAATCCTAACTCTTTTGCAGTCTGAACCGCAGCAGATCGAAATTTGGCCAGGTCCGCCATTGTCTATTATGTAAATTTATACAATGTCTAACCAACAATTCAATCTCTAATGGACAACACAGGCACCGTGAGCTCAACCTTATTTAATTCCACCCAAGGATACCTTTTAATTCTTATATTCCCTGAAGTGAATTACCCCCCCAATATTTTTAATAGTGAAAGATTCAAAATCCCAAGAGCGAGACCCCAATATATGTGGTGAAGTGGGATGTTATAAATATTTATAGGGGACTTAGTGTACTGACTGAGATCAGCTGTGAAGGTATCTATATCTATTAAAAGTAGTGTATTATAGATAACCTTACTTGCTACCACATATCTCTTTATCTCAGTCAGAATTATTCTGGAATAGTGTGATGCTACGTTATGTGTCTAGGGTATGTGTATGGTGAAGTGTAAGTCACAACAACAGACAGATAAACAATTTAATTTAATCCACTACTCTTAACAACACTGTGACACTCACATACATATAACACTCTATGAGAATATCTTAAAGAAGTCACTAGTAACGTTTCAAATAACAATATGTATTCATTACTGGCATGAATGAATATGTGTCCTGATTCAACTACAAGGGAACCAGGAATCACAATCAATTTAAATTACAAGTTATGTACAGAATGTATTTAATATGAATATTGTAGTGACATATATTATTACCAATGTTCTATGTGTGTCAATTGTGTAGTGGCAAAATGAGGTAATACTGGTTTTGTTTTGTTCAAGCTCTGTTGGTATTTGTCATCATGACTTCAATAGTTTGTCTTTAGGGACCATTATTGTAGATGTTCACAGTTCCTGATTTTAAGACAAGTAAATTCCCCTCTTAATGTTAATTTTTAAAAAAATCAGTTCAAGATGAGGGGACATAATGTTGAGCTCAGCTGGCCAACTCTGCTTATCTTTAGTGATGGCGGCAGGAAAGGACTCCTCTGCTCGAATTCTCCTCTGGGCTCAGGAGACACCTCACTGATAGCTAAAAAGACCAAGGAGTATGCTGTCCGACTCTGGATTCAGCAAATCTCTGACCAGGTGCTGCTCACTACCATCAAGACCACTGTCCCTGAAATCAAGAAGGATGTACCTTCTACTTCATAACTAATTTATATTCTCTTTTACACTGATCACAATACAGCACAAACATTGCGTTCAGAGCGTTAGGCCAACAGTCAGCTTCATTTGAAATACTTTATTCCAGTATTACCCTTCTTAATGGTTACTACGCCTCTGCACTTCCAGCATTATTTCTTTCTAGTCCATCATCCAGGTGTCAGTGTACTACTTGGCCATTCCATGCCGTTTTACTTCTCTCCGACACCCTCTGTTCAGGCTGGAGCATTATAGGCTTTACCTCACGTTTGCCACTGAACTACACATATATATACAGGCATAAATCAACAATTCACATTCAATTTTTCATTAAAAGATACTGAATGGTTCAAGCTTACCACAATTTCATGGAAATAAACACAGATACGTTGATTAGCAATGAATTCTGGCACAAACTGGCACAAATTCCGTTCTGCCTATGTTCCAGGCTTTTATTTTAGCAAAAATGTGAGCTGGCTTCAACGTACTGTCGCTTTATCAAGCTTATTTGAATTAGTGGTCTCGAACTAACGCTCCCAAGTGTGTATATCAGCGAGACTGGCCAATGAGCCACGTTTCGACAAGTGTTTGAAAAAATGTTATCTTTTCCCGTCTCCCCCAACAACCAAGATAGTATTTATAGCCCGACCAATCGTGGTTAGGCTTTCATTTGTTGCGCTCCAATCAATTTGAAGTTTACATGGTAGGCTATTTATGTAACGTAAATTTTTTTTCAAACACGTTAAAAAAAAATCTTATGAGCAGAAATGATTTTATGCTGTCAGGCACCCCCAATATTTTATTTTGGGTATAATTTATTAATTCCTGGACTATTTGCGTAACGTTTTACATATTATTTGTCAGCAAACCCTAAGGAACCCAAAAATACTAATTTAAAGGAGCTACGTGGCTGCGTTCAAAATATGCAATTTCTTCTATCTCCTGTTTAGAAGATGTGCTGTCTGGGTACTGTTATGTGTTCAAACGTAAACCCATATAATGTTGTCTTTTCTAATAAGAGTCTGTTATGATTTATAAACCTAACTCTGGGAAAGGGTAGTGTATTTTATCACTGTCCGTCTGAAAAAAAATTAGTGCATGTAGACTTACACGCGTGATGGTAGTAATTGTGTATCGCGCGAAGCGGGTTTAGTGTTCGGCTTTCTGCCTCTCCCTTCTCTTTTTATCCCTTTAGTCCATCTGTTCGTTCGTTTTGGTAACGCAGTATAATTAATGTTAGGGTTAATTTAGGTCATTACGCAGTACGTCTCAATGCTTTTCCAAGAAATACAGCACACGTTCATATATAAATTATTAGGTAAATATGAAGCCTAACAAATAAAATTAATAAAGAGAAGAGCAATGGTAAAATAACAGTGCTGTCTCAAAGAATGTACTCGAAATCCTCCTTGTTTTCTGCTTCGTCTGCAAATTGTAACGCTTTCACGTTGATATAAAAGCTTACTGTATTATTACCCGCCTTCTTCAATGAAACGTGTGCTGCATTTCTAAGAAAAACATTGAGACGTACTGCGTAATGACCTAAATTAATCCTAACATTAATTATATTACGTTACCAAAACGAACGAACAGATGGACAAAAGGATAGCGAGAGGGGAGGGCTGAAAATCAGGAACGCATGCAACACGCGACGCGCGATATACAAATGCTGGCATCACGCGTGTAAGTCTACAAGCACTAACTTTTTCAGACGGACAGTGATAAAATACACTACCCTTTCCCAGAGTTAGGTTTATAAATCATAACAAACTCTTATTAGAAAAGACAACATTAGATGGGTTTACGTTTGAACACATAACAGTACCCAGACAGCATATCTTCGAAACAGGAGGTAGAAAATACATATTTTGAACGCAGCCACGTAGCTCCTTTAAATTAGTATTTTTGGGTTCCTTAGGGCTTGCTGACAAATAATATGTAAAACGTTACGCAAATAGTCCAGGAATTAATAAATTATACCCAAAATAAAATATTGGGGGTGCCTGACAGCATAAAATCATTTCTGCTCATAAGATTTTTTTTTTTACGTGTTTGAAAAAAATTTACGTTACAGAAATAGCCTACCATGTAAACTTCAAATTGATTGGAGCGCAACAAATGAAAGCCTAACCACGATTGGTCGGGCTATAAATACTATCTTGGTTGTTAGGGGAGACGGGAAAAGATAACATTTTTTCAAACACTTGTCGAAACGTGGCTCATTGGCCAGTCTCGCTGATATACACACTTGGGAGCGTTAGTTCGAAACCACTTGTTTAAATACACTTGATAAAGCATCAGTGCGTTGAAGCCAGCTTATATTTGGCTCAATAAAAGCCTGGAAGATAAGCAGATGGAAATTTGTGCCAGTTTGTGCCAGAATTCATTGCTAATCAACGTATCTGTGTTTATTCGTATGAATTGTGGTAAGCTTGAACCATTTAATATCTTTTAATGAAAATTGAATGTGAATTGTTGATTTATGCCTGTATATATATGTGTAGTTCAGTGGCAAACGTGAGGTAAAGCCTAAAATGCTCCAGCCTGAACGGAGGGTGTCGGAGAGAAGTAAAACGGCATGGAATGGCCAAACAGTACACTGACACCTGGATGATTGACTAGAAAGAAATAATGCTGGAAGTGCAGAGGCGTAGTAACCATTAAGAAGGGTAATGCTGGTATAAAGTATTTCAAATGAAGCTGACTGTTGGCCTAACGCTCTGAACGCAATGTTTGTGCTGTATTGTGATCAGTGTAAAAGAGAATATAAATTAGTTATGAAGTAGAAGGTACATCCTTCTTGATTTCAGGGACAGTGGTCTTGATGGTACTGAGCAGCATCTGGTCAGAGATTTGCTGAATCCAGAGTCGGACAGCATACTCCTTGGTCTTTTTAGCTATCAGTGAGGTGTCTCCTGAGCCCAGAGGAGAATTCGAGCAGAGGAGTCCTTTCCTGCCGCCATCACTCAAGATAAGCAGAGTTGGCCAGCTGAGCTCAACATTATGTCCCCTCATCTTGAAATAACTTTATAAAAATACTATTCAGAGGGGAATTTACTTGTCTTAAAATCAGGAACTGTGAACATCTCCAATAATAGTCCCTAAAGACAAACTATTGAAGTCATGATGACAAATACCAACAGAGCTTGAACAAAACAAAACCAGTATTACCTCATTTCACTACTACACAACTGACACACATAGAACATTTGTACTAATATATGTCACTACAATATTCATATTAAATACATTCTGTACATAACTTGTAATTTAAATTGATTGTGATTCCTGGTTCCCTTGTAGTTGAATCAGGACACATATTCATTCATGCCAGTAATGAATACATATTGTTATTCGAAAGTTTATCAGTGACTCTTTTAAGATATCTTTGTAGAGTGTTATATGTATGTGAGTGTCACAGTGTTGTCAAGAGTAGTGGATTAAATTAAATTGTTTATCTGTCTGTTGTTGTGACTTACACTTCACCATACTCATACCCTAGACACATAACGTAGCATCACACTATTCCAGAATAATTCTGACTGAGATATATAGATATGTGGTAGCAAGTAAGGTTATCTATAATACACTACTCTTAATAGATATAGATACCTTCACAGCTGATCTCAGTCAGTACACTAAGTTCCCTATAAGTATTTATAACTTTCCACTTCACCACATATATTGGGGTCTCGCTCTTGGGATTTTGAATCTTTAACTATTAAAAATATTGGGGGTAATTCACTTCAGGGAATATAAGAATTAGAAGGTATCCTTGGGTGGAATTAAATAAGGTTGAGCTCACGGTGCCTGTGTTGTCCATTAGATATATAGTTAGAAATTGAATTGTTGGTTAGACATTGTATAAATTTACATAATAGACAATGGCGGACCTGGCCAAATTTCGATCTGCTGCGGTTCAGACTGCAAAAGAGTTAGGATTAGATGGGCAAGTTATGGTTGCCTATGTCACAACGGAATGTGACAAATTTATTGAACGCGAAGAAAGAAGATTAGAAAAAGAAGCCGAAAGAAGGTTAGAGGCTGAAAGGGAAATTAAGAAGTTACAATTTGAAGCTGAGGCTGAGACTAAGAGGTTGCAGATTGAGGCTGAGGCTAAGAAATTGGAGGCAGAAAGAGAAGACAAAAGATTAGCTGCAGAAAGGGAAGAGAGGAGATTAGCTGCAGAAGAGAAGAAATTAGCTGCAGAAAGGGAAGAGAGGAGATTAGCTGCAGAGAGGGAAGCAGAAAAGGAGGAGAAAAGATTACAAAGGGAACATGAATTACGACTAAGGGAGTTTGAGTTTCAAGGCCATGCTCCTGAAAATGGTGCCAGTCCCTTTGCCTCTGATGCTACGGTTACTCAAGGAGCCTCAACCTCAGCTATGAATTTTCATTTAGATCATTTTGTTGAGAAAGACGATGATATTGAGAGCTATATAAATAGGTACGAACTATTAGCTACCACGTATGGGTTAGAGAGAGAAAGGTGGAGCTTAAAGTTATCTCAGGGACTTCGTGGGGCAGCTTATGAAGTTTTTGCAAAAATGAGCAGAGGTGATCAGGAAAATTATGACATGCTAAAGCAGGCTCTTTTGTTAAGATATGAAAAGAATGCAGAGTTTTACAGGAAAAAATTTAGGAATGCTAAACTACTGTCAGGTGAAACCTATCACCAGTTCTCTGCACGCATAGAGACATACTTGGAGAAATGGACTTCTCTGGGGAAAACCCAAGATCTTAAGGAAATGGTCCTTATAGAGCAATTAAGAGAGTCCATGGCTCCAGACCTGAGAAAGTTTCTCATGGAACAAGGTGCAGAGAGGCTGGGTGAGTTGCTAAATGTTGCTGAAAGGTATCAAGCAGCTCAAGCAGAGGTAACAGGTAATAAAAAGAAACAGGTGGATAACTTTAGGGCACCACAGAACTTTAATAAATTTGATCCTAGGGATCAAAATAAAGGTAAGCACCAATTTGATAGGCCACGGTATGAAAATAAAAATAAATTCCCACAATTCGATGAAAGGAAATATAATGAAGAAAATCTTTCAACCAAGGAAAAAGGTGGTGTAAAAATTGTCAGATGGACAATCATGACACTGACCGTTGCAGAAGGAAACCTGTGTATATGGCAACCCTTCAGGTCAGGTCGACCTCAAGACAGGAGGAGGATATTATGTTAGATACCACTCCAGAAGAGATGAGGAAGGCACAGGCTGGGGATAAAACACTCAAGCCTTGTTTCAGAAAATTGTCAACTTGTCATACAACTCCAGGCAAGGGAGATTTTTACATGAAAAACAAGTTGATGTATAGGAAGACTGGAGCTAGATCCAATGGTCACGGACAGCTGGTTCTTCCAAAAAGATACAGGACAGACTTAATAAGGAGCCTACATGTGAAACCAGATGGGGACCATGAGAAGATAGGTACCATCATTCAAAAGGTGGCTCACAATTATTATTGGCCCAAAGCAAGATGGGACATTGAGAATTTTGTAGAAAGGTGTAGCATAGCACATGAGGGAACACCCACAAGTGGGAACATGGATCAGGACCTGGACACGCCATGGGGCAAAATCAGGCCTGACAATAAAAAGAAAAATAGATTTGATAAAGTGGACCAAATGGAATGGGAAGCCCCTTTTCACGGACAAGCTTCACTTAACTGTTTTACAATGGCCACTATGCGGAGAGTGCAAAAAGATGTCTTACCCCAGGATAAGCCGAAAATCCCTCAATCGGACTTAAACAAACTGGAGGAAGAAGATGTAGAGAGGAAATCTCTCATCAAGAATTTTAAGTGGGGAGAAAGCCCCAAAAGAAAAAATTGGTAGCGGTCGTTTTGTGAATGATAATTCTGGGAGGAAAAATCATCACTATAAAGCTTCAAGTGGAAGAGACCATACCGGTGCATGGACAAATAGGTCCACACAATTAAAGGTCCATATGTAGCTTTGTTAAGAACGTGGACTGATGAAAAGGCAGAGGAAAACATTACATCTTCATACCAATATGTGAATGAGCTGACCACTCGGTTGAAAACTGGCTGGAAACTTGCCAATGAAAATTTGAAACAAGCCAGGAAGAAACATGCTGCCTATTATAACAGGAAGGCGAAAGACAGAAATTTGGCTGTGGGAGAGAAAGTACTACTTCTTTTGCCTGGGAGTCAGAATAAGTTACAAATTGGATGGCAGGGTCCATATACAGTTTTAGAGAAGGTGTCTAGAACAAATTATAAGATAGATAAGAAGGGGAAAGAAAAAATCTATCATGTGAATCTCCTGAAGAAATATTTGGAAAGAGAACATCAGGAAGAGACACACACTTGTTGACCTTGTCCATCGCCATGGAGATGAAAAAGGAACCACTTTCATCATTTGAATATCCATTACACCCCTGTGAGACAGCAGCACAGGTGAAAATCAGTACACATTTAACGAAAACTCAGAAAGAGAGAGTGCAACAGGTTCTAAATAATCATGCAGAGGTGTTAACAGACCGACCAGGGCATACAAACCTATTGGAATATGATATGAAACTAATAGACTCCACACCTGTCTGTATGAAACCATATTCGATTCCATTTGCTAAGGAGAAAGCTTTGAAGGAAGAGATAGACTATCTGTTGAAGGAAGGAATTATTTCGCACAGTGAGTCTTCGTATAGTTCCGGTGTTGTACTTTTAAGGAAGCCCTCTGGAGAACATAGACTCTGTATAGATTACAGGAGACTGAATGCTATTACAGAAGGACAGGTGGATCCATTGCCGGATACAAATCAGCTGTTTGCCAGACTAAATAAAGCTAAATATTTCTCAAAAGTGGATCTGAGTAAAGGATACTATCAGATTCCGGTGAAGCCTGAGGTTAGACCATACCTAGCTTTTAGTACCTCAGAAGGACACTATGAGTTTAATAGATTGCCATTTGGATTGAAGAATGCGCCTAGTGTCTTCTCTAGAATGATGAGAAAATTATTGGATCCTCTGAATAATCCCTGTATAACAAATTTTATGGATGATATCCTTATAGCAACAGAAACATTTGAGGAACACATTGACTCTCTGAACATGCTGTTTGATCGACTTAGGGAGGCAAATTTAACAGCCCGACCAACCAAATGTTGCGTTGGATGTAAAGAATTGGAATTTTTGGGACACACAGTTTATCAGGGAAACATGACCCCTGACCCAAAGAATTTAGAGAAACTACAGAAAGCCCCGAGACCACAAACCAAGAAGGACGTGAGATCCTTTGTCTCATTATGTGGTTTCTACCAGAAGTATATCAAAAACTTTAATTCCATATGTGCACCTTTAACGGAATTGACACGTAAAGGACTTCCAGATCGCATTACATGGACACCACAATGTGAAATGACTTACCAAGAATTGAAGGAAAAGCTCACAAGTAAACCCATTTTGAAATTACCTGACTTAAGTCAAGAATTCATAGTAAGGACGGATGCAAGTAATATTGGGTTAGGTGCAACTTTACTACAGAAATCAGATGCATTGGATGGGGAATTAAGCCCAGTGGCATATGCTAGCAGAAAGTTGAATAAAGCTGAAATCAACTACTCAACTAGCGAAAAAGAATGTCTTGCAGTAATATGGGCAATAAAGAAATTCAATATTTATCTATATGGGAAGGCATTTAAGTTGCAAACTGACCACAAACCTTTATCGTTCTTAGCACAGGCTAAGCATGAGAACTCTAGGTTACTCCGATGGTCTTTGCTTCTGGCTCCATATAATTTTAGCATTGAATATATATCTGGAAAAACCAATCTGGGAGCGGATTTTTTAAGCCGCCATCCGTGTGATGAGAATCACCGTAAACCCCAGAAATAATAATAAATTTCTCTATGTGTATATAGAATAAAGGACTGACATATAATGTCTGTTTTAAGAGGGGAGGTGTCATGAAATATTCTAATCCACATATATAAATTATTAGGTAAATATGAAGCCTAACAAATAAAATTAATAAAGAGAAGAGCAATGGTAAAATAACAGTGCTGTCTCAAAGAATGTACTCGAAATCCTCCTTGTTTTCTGCTTCGTCTGCAAATTGTAACGCTTTCACGTTGATATAAAAGCTTACTGTATTATTACCCGCCTTCTTCAATGAAACGTGTGCTGCATTTCTAAGAAAAACATTGAGACGTACTGCGTAATGACCTAAATTAATCCTAACATTAATTATATTACGTTACCAAAACGAACGAACAGATGGACAAAAGGATAGCGAGAGGGGAGGGCTGAAAATCAGGAACGCATGCAACACGCGACGCGCGATATACAAATGCTGGCATCACGCGTGTAAGTCTACAAGCACTAACTTTTTCAGACGGACAGTGATAAAATACACTACCCTTTCCCAGAGTTAGGTTTATAAATCATAACAAACTCTTATTAGAAAAGACAACATTAGATGGGTTTACGTTTGAACACATAACAGTACCCAGACAGCATATCTTCGAAACAGGAGGTAGAAAATACATATTTTGAACGCAGCCACGTAGCTCCTTTAAATTAGTATTTTTGGGTTCCTTAGGGCTTGCTGACAAATAATATGTAAAACGTTACGCAAATAGTCCAGGAATTAATAAATTATACCCAAAATAAAATATTGGGGGTGCCTGACAGCATAAAATCATTTCTGCTCATAAGATTTTTTTTTAACGTGTTTGAAAAAAATTTACGTTACAGAAATAGCCTACCATGTAAACTTCAAATTGATTGGAGCGCAACAAATGAAAGCCTAACCACGATTGGTCGGGCTATAAATACTATCTTGGTTGTTAGGGGAGACGGGAAAAGATAACATTTTTTCAAACACTTGTCGAAACGTGGCTCATTGGCCAGTCTCGCTGATATACACACTTGGGAGCGTTAGTTCGAAACCACTTGTTTAAATACACTTGATAAAGCATCAGTGCGTTGAAGCCAGCTTATATTTGGCTCAATAAAAGCCTGGAAGATAAGCAGATGGAAGTTTGTGCCAGTTTGTGCCAGAATTCATTGCTAATCAACGTATCTGTATTTATTCGTATGAATTGTGGTAAGCTTGAACCATTTAATATCTTTTAATGAAAATTGAATGTGAATTGTTGATTTATGCCTGTATATATATGTGTAGTTCAGTGGCAAAACGTGAGGTAAAGCCTAAAATGCTCCAGCCTGAACAGAGGGTGTCGGAGAGAAGTAAAACGGCATGGAATGGCCAAACAGTACACTGACACCTGGATGATTGACTAGAAAGAAATAATGCTGGAAGTGCAGAGGCGTAGTAACCATTAAGAAGGGTAATGCTGGAATAAAGTATTTCAAATGAAGCTGACTGTTGGCCTAACGCTCTGAACGCAATGTTTGTGCTGTATTGTGATCAGTGTAAAAGAGAATATAAATTAGTTATGAAGTAGAAGGTACATCCTTCTTGATTTCAGGGACAGTGGTCTTGATGGTACTGAGCAGCATCTGGTCAGAGATTTGCTGAATCCAGAGTCGGACAGCATACTCCTTGGTCTTTTTAGCTATCAGTGAGGTGTCTCCTGAGCCCAGAGGAGAATTCGAGCAGAGGAGTCCTTTCCTGCCGCCATCACTCAAGATAAGCAGAGTTGGCCAGCTGAGCTCAACATTATGTCCCCTCATCTTGAAATAACTTTATAAAAATACTATTCAGAGGGGAATTTACTTGTCTTAAAATCAGGAACTGTGAACATCTCCAATAATAGTCCCTAAAGACAAACTATTGAAGTCATGATGACAAATACCAACAGAGCTTGAACAAAACAAAACCAGTATTACCTCATTTCACTACTACACAACTGACACACATAGAACATTTGTACTAATATATGTCACTACAATATTCATATTAAATACATTCTGTACATAACTTGTAATTTAAATTGATTGTGATTCCTGGTTCCCTTGTAGTTGAATCAGGACACATATTCATTCATGCCAGTAATGAATACATATTGTTATTCGAAAGTTTATCAGTGACTCTTTTAAGATATCTTTGTAGAGTGTTATATGTATGTGAGTGTCACAGTGTTGTCAAGAGTAGTGGATTAAATTAAATTGTTTATCTGTCTGTTGTTGTGACTTACACTTCACCATACTCATACCCTAGACACATAACGTAGCATCACACTATTCCAGAATAATTCTGACTGAGATATATAGATATGTGGTAGCAAGTAAGGTTATCTATAATACACTACTCTTAATAGATATAGATACCTTCACAGCTGATCTCAGTCAGTACACTAAGTTCCCTATAAGTATTTATAACTTTCCACTTCACCACAATATATATATATATATATATATATATATATATATATATATATATATATATATATATATATATATATATATATATATATATATATATATATATATATGTAGTGAGTGCGCATCATGGGGCAAAGCGATTATGTTAAAGTGGAGTTGGAGAGAGATCGCTTTGCACCATGTTGTATACACTCACCAAACACAAAATAAATGCGATCATTAACTATGACTACGAAGTAGCGTAAAATGACGTAGAAGACATAGTGGCAGGATTCCATAGTGTCGGCTGGTGTGGCAAGGTCCACTTATAGCACTGTATTTGATTCTACTTTAAAAGTGTTCATATTGAATGTAGATTTCAAGCAGAAATCTAGTGTAATTCTAATTCAATCGAGGATAAACCCATCTCGTCAAGGTAGTATGAGATTTCGGGTAAGATTTAAACATGGAGAACAAAAACAACACCAAAAGCTACACACTTTCATAAATGGATGCATGCGTAGAGTAGAAGGATTGAAGCAATATGACAAGATCACTAATGTGGAACTGATGACAAGATCTAGACAACTGCCAATGGAACAAGAAATGAGAAGAAGACGCTGGAGATGGATAGGACACACATTGAGAAAGCCTGTTGGTAGCATTACAAGACAATCCCTGACCTGGAGTCCCCCAGGCATCAGCCCAGTGACAGTCGAACACCTGCTGCAGTCCTGCCCAACATACAGCAATGAACGGAGTAGCATATGGAAACAACCCATTTCTCTCAACAAAAAACTGTTTGGAGATGTCAGGAACCTTTGGCTGACTACTGCCCTTATTAGAGTCATTAATGTGGAAGTCTGAAGGCGAACGAGATGTCAGGAACCTTTGGCTGACTACTGCCTTTATTAGAGTCATTAATGTGGAAGTCTGACGACGAACGAGGAAGACGAATCCCGGGTTAAGAGAGGTCGAAGAAGACCAAAGTTCCCATGGAACAGAGAGCTGGAGACAAACATGAACGGAATGAAGTCACGTAAGGATCTTGGGCTGATGGCACGGGAAAGGTGACCTTGACATAAACTTGTTGAAGGCCTAATGCTCCCTTGGGAGTTGAAAGGTGACAGAAGACTACTAGTATTATTATTAGTATAATAAAAATCATAATAATAGTTATTTTTTTTATTAAGCTCTCTCGGAGGAGTCAATGAACCTGTTTTAAAAATGATTGACTTCAATTATATTTGGGTCAATCTTCATTCGCTGGAACTGCAATCATCAATTTACCAAACACTTATTTTAAAACAAATATCCTCTGATTTAATCATAGGCAGTTAGTTTGATTTGCACATGGTTGACAGTTACTGAGAAAGATTTCAGATAAAACGGCAATCCAATGAATGCCAAGAATTCGTCTCGAGTGAATAGTGACAACCCTTCAGTTGTCTATCGAAGCAGTGAAAAACGCTGTTCGGCGTTACAAAAGAAAACACATAAATTTCGGTATCAAACAAATGTGACATAAATCCCTCACGTAATATCATCAAATTAGAATGCGGTGGCACTTGAAACCATAGTCGAACAGACGGCGCGCGGGCGACTGTAAATGTAGCCAGACCAAACATAATTTAGAACACTGTCGCAAAATCATATTTCTGGCAGTTTTACGACACTCAGATTCGCTTTATGGCAGAATCTAATATGGCGGTCAAGATTTCAGGCGCCAACTGCCCAGAAGTGCTGCGTCTGCCACGAAGTGACCCGATTAAAAGAAAAAAAAAAGGTTTGTTGCAATATCGACTTAAAAACAGCACGCAGGAGAGCAAGTCTCAACCCCCTATCCCCCTTATTATGCGAAATAGACTTTCACAAAGCGCATAGTAGGCCGCCAAATTCAAAGAAATAAGAGAGACCTCGAACTTTTAATAATTTTAATGTTATTTTAATAATTATTAATTTTAATAGCTTATTCGCAGACTACAAAATCACCGATACATATAGAACAGGTATTAAGATTTGACAGACCTAAAGAACAGCATGATATTGTTAAACAGTATTTAACAAGAACAAACGTTCATATACAATAACTGATGGGTAAATGGCTGGTAGGGTCAAGGTCTACTAGGGTTCTTATAAAACATGACAGATGAAAGTTGATTAAATATACTAGGGATCCCAGGGAAAACCCGAAACCTGTAAACAATAAATAGTTATAAATAGTTATTCTCATTTTTCTATCATTTACTAGACACTGTATTGAGGTCTTTGTCTTGTGTAATCTGGCCTATTACAGACTTTCATAAATGGGTGCTTGCGTAGAATAGAGTGATTAAAATGGTATGACAAGGTTACCAACGTGGAACTGATGATAAGAACCAGACAAATGCCAGTGGAACAAGAGATGAGAAGAAGACGATGGCGATGGATAGGACACACACTGATGAAACCTGTTGATAGCATTACAAGGCAGTCCTTGTTCTGGAACCCCCAGGGCAGGAGAGGCAGAGGTAGACCAAGAAGCACATGGAAAAGAGAGCTGGAAACAGGTGAAAATGATGAGGAGAACGTGGAAAGAACTTGAGATGATGGCACGTGACAGGAGGACTTGGCAGGTGTTTGTTGAAGGCCTATGCTCCTTTGGGAGTGGAGGGTTATGATGAATCTGGCCTAAACTGTTAAATAGGAAAACTGCAGAATTGATTGCGTCTTTAATTAGTCTGGGTCGTGCTTAGGTACATATCTGGGTTACGTGGAGAGATCGTGCTAGACCTCTGTCTACGAAGCACTATTTTTGTGGTGCCCAGTTGGTAGAGAGGATAGCAGCGATTCCCTCACGCAGCTAGGCGGCGATGTCGTTCAGAAGGTCCTGGGTTCAATTCCCGATAAACCTATCACTTCTGTTGTCTTTCTGTTGTCTAGTCTTCTGCTTCTTTATTTCTCACTATTGCCTTGAACATACCTTTGTGTATTATTTATTTATTAACTTAGGCATCCCAGGCCTTAACCCTCTGTTTGCCCTTTTTTTTTTCATGTCTTTTGTGTTTTTTGCCTTTTCTCATATTTTGGTTTTGTGTTATTTTATCTCATGTTTGTTTTGGTTTTTTTATTTTTCTCATATGTTTGGTTTTGTGTTTTATTTTTTTCTCATATGTTTGGTTTTTTATTTTTCTCATATGTTTGGTTTTATTTTTTTTTTCATATGTTTGGTTTTTTTCTCATATGTTTTGTTATTTTATTTTTGTTTGGTTTGACAAACACACACACACACATAATTTGATAATTTTTATTCGCCCTATTTAGAATAATTGGACAGAGGATATGATGCCAGTTTCACATATCGGCAGTTATACATATTGTTTGACCTTAAAAAACTCCATACATCCTAATTATAACCCTTTAGGGGTTGAACGGGATATCCTTCATCATCAATTAAAAAAAAAAAAACACCTCGAGTGCATGATCATTTTTAAAAGGTGCCTAGTGCTCGTTATTTAGGTAAGGTTCTGAGTATCCATTGACAGAGTGGTTTGAGGGCTGGTCTCTCGCGGCAAAGATGCTGGGTTGGAATCACGGTACCGACACGTTCCAGTCTACCCAGCTGTAAATGGGTACCAGACTTTGAGTTAGGGAAAGAAAAGGCAGCGATGAAGGTGACTGGTGACCCCACGTCATTAAAAAAGCTGCACCTAGTATGGGGAAGTCTCTAACATTTCACTGCCCTACGGCAGTACCGGCTATGGGACTTCCTTGACCTTGTTTAAAGGCAGGTCTATAGCAGAAACTACCATAGCGGAGTGCGGAGTTAGAGACTTCACCATACTAGGTCCAGCTATTTTAATGAGGTGGGGGTCACCAGTTATCTATCTTCCTATCTTTGTCTTCCCTTACGAGAAGAGTGAGGTACCCATTTACAGCTAGGTAGACTTGGAGCGTGACGCTATCAGGTTTCGAACCCGGAATCCTGCAACTGTACCGCGAGAGGAAAGCGCTTTAACCGCATGTGAATGCTTGGTACAGGATCACTGCAAAGGAACAAGCTACAGTAATTGTTTCCTTCTCTTCAAGGACGTTAAAGGCAAATGATGATGACCTACTTTTCACAGGTCCCGGGTTTTTCTCTTTAGTTACGTGCAACAATTTAGACGCGCACGCTTGAATGTGTGTATCTGAGTGTGTTTGTGCATGTGTTTGTGTTGTCCGCCACGAGGGATTTGGAATTCACAAACGCCCCGTGCCAGTGTGGACATATTTTTTTCTTCTAATACATTACTTTCAAGCCTCTGTCGCTCATTTACTATGCTGTTTTCTATTTTTATCTACCTGGCATTACGGGTGAGTCGATGCATCCAGTGAGAAGTAGGTGGCACATGCAATTTCCCAGTGATGATAATTTAATCACCCAATTGACGAGTACCGATATTACGGTATACCCCCTATTCTGTAAACAACGCTGGTCTCTGACTATTTTATGAACATCTAGTTTCACATGAACGAGGTTCTGACATGTTCACTTAATTTTTACCGCGTTATAAGTGTAATGAAACACTTTTTTTTTAAAGTCAAGAGTTTAAATATAATGACTGCAAGCTTTTAATTATTACGGGAATAATTAAGGCAGAGGGACGGCTGAGAGTATGAAAGATTAAGGTCTTGCATTGTCTAAGGCTTTTCTAAGCTCTTGTCTGTGAGCATCGCGCATGCGCATTTGATTCACGTCTGGCTATTGAGTGACGCCATCTTGAGTCAAGGGCCTGTTGCCACTGACGGTGTTGGTAATTTTATAATTAATTATGTATGCAAGTACAGATAGACAGATCCTGCACGTGAAAGCTTTTTGTTCTTTGCTTTAATTATGAGGCAGGCCCTCTAGGAATGCTGCTTCTACAACGGAGCAGGCATAGTCACTTCATCTTTATTTTTTAGGGAGAAACAGTATGGCGTCGACGACGACGGAAGCAAGGGGTAATCCACATCTTTCGTGAGATATGCAGAATGTTAGACGGGCCTGCGTGCCCAATTCTAAACCCTTTGAAAATAAAAGTCGCTCGTTCGTGTTCCACTGGTTCTTGTCTTCCACATTTAATGATCTTGTCCTACTTTTTCAGTCTCGATATTTTACGCAAGCATCCACTTATAAAAGTCTTTACCTACCTGCTAGTCATTTTTTATGTTGTCCATGTTTCACAGCCATACAATAAGATTGCCTTGACACTCTAATTTAAAGTTTCTTAATTCCACAATGAACCTAATTTCTTCTTAATTCCACATTTTTCTTGTGCTTTAAAAGTCCCTTTTGCCTTGAGTATTCTTATTGTGATACAATTATCTGTTCCTCCAACTTTGGCTAAATTGCTACAAAGATATATGAATGATTCCACATCTGGTAAAAGTTGCTTTCTTGTTATCATTAGCTGTGCTTATTTTCATTATCTGTATCCTTTCCGTTTGTATTTTCAGAATCAATAGCTGTGAATTCTCATTAAACGTTTTCATTTGATTCTGTAGTTCACCATTTTGAACTAATGTAAAAAATTTGAAGAAGTGAAAAAGGATATAGTGATGATGATATAACTACGAAATGTGAATACTCACATATCCATTCTTGTCCGTGATGTTGTTCGTGAGTTTGGTGGAACTTGTACCGGCAATCGTCCACCGCCATAATGTCCAAAACCAGGAAGTACTTGGATTTTTTGTCCAGGCCGGACAGACGGACTTTGTAGGCAGGGAAAATACGTCTGAGGATAAGAAAACATTGTTTTCCGCATTAGTTCAGGGGGGAAAAAATGTTTTTTTTTCCCCTACATTTTCAAGAAGACACTTCTGAGTGATATACTAGTTCAGAAACAAAATGTGTTTTTTCTACCTTTTAAAGAAGACACTTTTCACTTATATACTAGTTCAGAAAAATATGTGTTTTTTCTACCATTTAAAGAAGATACTTTTCACTGATATACTAGTTCAGAAAAAAAAATGTGTTTTTCCCTATCTTGTCAAGAAGACACTTTTAACTTTTAACGCTTTTTTACTAGTTCATAAAAATGTGCTTTTTTCTACCTTTTAAAGAAGACATTTTTAATTGACATACTAGTTCAGAAAGCACCATTTATGGTCACACTAGTTGGAATTAAAATATATGAGGCCACATGACGTCCGTTCTATTCGATGATCGTTAACAGAGTAAAGTAACATTTCCTACTTGTGTGTGCGTGTGTGTGTGTGTGTGTGGGGGTGGGGGGGGGGGGGGGGGGGGCGGGGGGGGTTGTTGTCTGTTCTATGTCCTAAAATGATAGTCTTCTCCAAGGTTGTGGAATCGGCAAAAAATACTCCGACTCCTGAGATGTTAGAAGTCCGATTCCGACTACAGTTTTTTTTTTTTTTTACCATGTGGCCCAAAATTATGCACATACGCAGTTATACGTAAAAGTGGGAGCCGCGATAGCATAGTGGTCAGTGGTCTATGGTTCGATCGCTAGATGAGGTAGGATTTTTTTAGGCCGCAAACGGCTCCTGGGTCGACCCAGCCCCAACTGGGTACCAGAGCAACTTCTGGGAAGGTTAAGGCGGCCGGCTTGATGCTGACCACATCACCCCTAGTGTGCCGATGGTCAAGAAAATATGGGCCTAACACCATATTCCCAATATGCCTCAATGGGCGTGTAACGTGATCCTTTCCTATACGTATAAGTAACTGCTGCCTTAAAATGGCTGTCTGAGACTTTATTAACAAAGACAGTTCTTGTATCAGACTCACAATCCATGCTTCGAAAGGTCCAAAATGGACGGATCCGACATGAGTGGGAAACCTCCATAGAAGCATCGAATCTTCAAGAACTGATATGGATCTACTGTCCTGGTCATGCCAGGGTTATGCAGCAATGAAAGATCTGACAGACAAGCTTCAAGAGCACCCATAGAAGGTGCATTGAACATGGATAAGGGAGAAATACTGAGGGCAATTCATGATCACCTATTAGAGAATGACAATACACAATCGATGAATCGTCAAGGCTAAGACTGCTGGAATTTGGCATCAAACGTAAGACCAGCCGGAATGGAAGTATGAGAGGACGCATCCGGCGTGTATACAACCAGTGCGCAACAGGAACTATTAGCATTCATACACTTCGACATTTGTTGAGGGAGACTGAGCACCTATGGGTTTGCCCGGAGTGCAATGACGTCGATTCTGATTAACAATAACACTATGTATACGTATCGTATGTGTGTGAATAGATGAATACGTGGCTACCGTAGATTACATTTTTAATTATCCATTCATTCATACAATAATGCAAAACAAAAACTCAAAAACGTATTTAAAAAATATAATAAATTTTGTAAATTTAAATTGAATTTGGTCTTTAAAATAAAAAAACAGGATCTGCCTGGGTGTCATAAAATTAACAGTGATACAACGTAAAAATATCTCCAAAGGATAAAATGTAGGGATAAAAAGAATGCGTAAGTTACTAGAAGGCATGATCGCCCACGCCGCGGGTCATCACCCGCCATGGAAATTAAATTGCTGAAACGGTTACCATTTGAACGGGATGAGAACGGCGGATCAAAAGGAAAAAAAAAATATGACTGAAAAATTGCGTGAGACTAGCAAGGCTTAGAAGATGCAATTGGGGGGGGGGAACGGAGGAAAATTCACGTCCCCAATTTGACACGAGGTACGGAAACCGTCATTTCTTGGACGCTTATGCGATACCAAGCCTTTTATTTGAATTCAGCGGCAAAAGCATTACAACGCAGATGCTTGAAATATTACAAAATTAAAAAAGTAACTTTTTCTTAATACTAATGTTAGGAATATAAAAATTAGCTGGCCGGATGGCCCATTTTGAGCAGTGAAATAATATGCTTTTATTTATACAGACGGATAGATAATAATGAAGACATTGACAAAAGACTGTGTTGTTCACATCAGCGAAAGACTGCATTGAATCAAACATGTCACTAATTTGCACAAAAAACGCGACCTTGAGACTCAAGTGTCCAAATCTAGTTAGAATGAAAGAGAGGGACATTGGTGGGAGCTGTGGCTAAAAATAACTTTAAAGACAAAATTTGTAGAGGGGACGGATAGGTTGGTTCAAAAAACCAAGTACGTTTTTTTGTGAAAACGCAAGTAGAGACGGACGGACTAACAGATAAAAATCCATACTTGACTGAAGCATGACTGAAATGACTTTAGTGTAGGAAATTTGAATTTGAAAAAACACAAGGCATTGATTGGCCACAGACAATCATATTATCAGCGCTCAGACGCGCTTTTTGCCATTCCTCAATAGTTGTCCAGTGATAGACACAGTAAATTTTAAGTGTGGTGATTTCCAATGAAGTAAATTGAAATAAGTTCAGGGACGCCATACTATAGCCAGCAGCTCAGCTGAGTTTTGCTAGCATTTCTGTGTTCTTTATTCATAATCTGGTAAGATTGAAATTATTTCTTTGTATATTTTAAATATTGTTTAATGTTTCGAGTGATTTGATACTGCCATATCGAAATCTAGCCTTACAACAAGTAAGGATTTGCTCTAGACCCCCCGCCCTAGTTCAGGATCTAGGGACAAACAATATATATAAACTCCAGCAAGGACTAGGAAGGACAGATCAAGTGTTGAGATCAGTGGAACATATCACCTATCCTATTCTATGGCAGGAAGCTAATAAACATATTTCGGAATATGTAGTCTAGGAGAACTTATCCTATGTGAAACCAACTTGGTAAGATGTGTTGTATGGTCAGAGAGATCTGACCCTGTCTAAGTGGTGTTATTGTAAATTGTTACGTGTAGAAGTGGCTCCTTAGGTAAGGTTCTGAACCTAAACCAATCCTTTATTTCAGAGCTGTGAGTTTTTTTATGTTGACACCAAAAGATGGTGTCAAATGCTGGGTAAATAATTGACAGTGAGGACCCGTGCAGTGTCGCATCTCGGCAGAACAGCCTTATATTGCCCCCAAGCACGGAGAGGTGGGGCCACCCGATATATTGCCCCCAAGCACGGAGAGGTGGGGCCACCAGATTCCAGCACCAGAACTACTCTTTCAAAGTTACGTAAGCAGGCTGGTCTGCTGGATTTACACCAACTTCATAGACATAGCACCCAAAGTGAATTACTACTAAAACATCCCATTTTCTCCATCATTAATGGACAATGTTTGGTAGGCATAGACAGGGAGGGATGAAGCCACCCCAACAGCACATCTATTCATCGTTCTCCCAGGGAAAATAAAATTATGAACTGTAGAAATATTAACAAATCGTGAAAATTGTATACGTACACACCTTTTATTTATCATGCCATTTATTCATGTCATTCACTCATAAATTTCAAAATCTTTCATATGTTCTGGCCAAAATAAAACCTTGGTTCAGAACAAATAAATTTTAAAAAGATTTACCTTTCTAAAATTTCACCAGCTGAATTTAGTTCATTGTGTTCTAAATTTTATTGATAATATTATATTATTAGATATCTGTGTGTGTGTGTGTTTATATATATTAATACAACACCTTACATTCAGTACCCTAGATTTTTTAACGTAGCCACATTCATTAAAAAAAAAAAGATAGGTGTGAGGTCGTAGTGGTAGCAAGAAGGGACTTCTGAAAATTCACAGCTACATTTTATCTCAGGAGCCTTCACAGCTGACCTCATACATCACACTTAGTAATATCACCATCATACAATACCATCAAAACCACTACACTGGGTTTAAGTCTCGTCAAATTCGGAGTCGGGACATTTTTTAACTGACTCCCGACTCCACTAAAAAACGACCGACTCCACGATCTGACTCCGACTCCACTAAAAACGACCGACTCCACGATCTGACTCCGACTCCACTAAAAAAAAGACCGACTCCACTAAATAAACGACCGACTCCACTAAAAAAAACGACCAACTCCACTAAAAAAGACCGACTCCACTAAAAGCGACCGACTTCCCTAAAAAACGACCGACTCCACTAATAAACGACCGACTCCACTAATAAACGACCGACTCCACTAAAAACGACCGACTCGACTAAAAAAAACGATCTGACTCCGACTCCACTAAAAAACGACCGACTCCACTAAAAACGACCGACTCCACGATCTCACTCCGACTTCACAGCTCTGGTCTTCTCATATTTGTTTCAGGGTTTAAAAAAAAAGAAGAAAATAAATAAATGAAATAACAGAAACGAAAACGGGGGAGGGGTAGGCGCGAATGCCTGAGGTGTTTGGTTTGATATTTAATTTACTTTTTATTCGTCATTAGTAATAGGTATTACCAGTACATAATTATTTTCTACTCATCATTATTAATAGGTATTACCAGTACATAATTACATTCTACTCGTCATTAGTAACAGGTATTTACCAGAGCATATTTACTTTTTATTCGTCATTAGTAACAGGTATTACCAGACTATTTTGCAGCCATAACTTCACTAATTTATTTCCGATATCAGCCGGCAATCTTGGTTATTAGACAAATTTGGTTAAACAACAGTTTCTGGAGTTCCCTTAAAACGATCTTTCCTCATCATCAGCTGTCATCTCCACAACGAAGACTGTAATTTATCTCCAACGTCTTCTGTCTCTTGTCTTGTTGGTGCACTCTGATAGACTCTTTCCTGTCCATCTCTTGATGTTATCTTCCCACTAATAGCGCTGTCTTCCTCTTGCACGTTTGCCTTCACCTCTCCCTTCTATTATGGTCTTCTGCAAGGTGTTATGCCTTTTTATGTGGCCAACGTATTTTAACTGCCGAACTTTGATCTCCCTCATTAGTTCTCTTTTCATACCTAGATTTTCTAGGACCTCCTTATTTGTTTTCTTCTCTTTCCATGAGATACGCTCCATTCTTCTAGATATCCACAGTTCAAGATCTTTCCTACACACTTTAAAAAAAAAAAAAAGAGGAGATCAATTATCACGTCACAAAAGTCATGCCTATCGGTTTCATCCCCTTACTTGACCTGGCAACTGCCCAACTCTGAGTCCTTTTAACCAACTTTGGTTGCTACAGGCGTGGAGAATTTAATGGGGTTTATCCCCGCCCTGCGAAACCAGGGAAAGGTGTGCCAGAAAGCAAAGTCGTCTTTGTTTAAGATAATCGACTTTAGATAAACATCAGTTGCGTCCGTGTTGATTGTTTGTATTTTTTTCGCGTGAGATTTGTCAGATAACGTATGAAAACAACCGCAGATTCTAAAACGGTATAGTTACGTATCTTAAGTACTCGAAAGATAAAAAAAAAAAAAGCAGCTGAAGAGAACAAGACAATTAATAGTGAAAGAAGAGGTGAGATTGAGACGATCTGGATCGGACACACACAGATGAAACTTTCTAATAGCATTACTGTCCTTTTTCTGGGATCCTTGGCGTATGATAGCCAGAGGGAGGAATAAAAAAAACTCACACAGAAGGAAAATAGAAACGGAGAAAGTCATTATGTCTAAATGCAACAAATTAACACTAAATATCCATAGATGCAAAGTACGAGCCTATCTTCAATGAAATTGGTCTTGAAATAGCTCTGGTGCCTAGCGAGTTTGGAGTGCAGACGACTTTCTCTGCCGCTTATCAGAGGGGGGACCCGGCTGACAAATACGTATCGGAAAGGTAATCATGCGGGACTTGCTAATCGATTGTTAATCATAACTTTACTTTCATCTAAGCATATGTACAGCGGCACGTGAGAAATCGAATTATCGTGATAACTACATTCAACAAAATGAGACATATACTAATATAGAAATAAATCTCATCATTAATAATGAGAGCAATCAAGTGTTTTATATATATATATATATATATATATATATATATATATATATATATATATATATATATATATATATATATATATATATATATATATATATATATATATACACTGTTGATGACGATGGGGAAACTCTATACAGAGCGATACAACAGGAGGTAGTCTGATCATCAGAAGTATCCCGCCGTCGATCAATTGTTTCGGCCCCTTAATCTCCTTTACACTATAAACACTATAAGGAGGCGGGCCCACTTGGGTCATGACTCCCAAGTGTCAGCCTCCTGTTGTCTTGTGCAGAGAATTGAACCCAATCCGCCTTGGTTGCAGATTTCAACTTCACTCCTGTTTTTCTGCCAGCTGTTCATTATTGTATGGTGTTCTGTAGAAGCATGAAATTAACGGACAGCAGCGGAAAACCACCGTCTGATTGTTCCTTGTACAGTCATGAGCCAAAACAACTTTATTGATTGCCCACGCCATTAGGCATGGTACTTGATGAAGATTAGATGAACGGGAATTAGACACCTAGGTGAAGGTAGTGAGGAAGGGACCTGGCCACCCTGTAGTGGTGTTGATGGTATTGTATGATGGTGTTATTACTACATGTAACTTGTATGAGGCCAGCTGTGAAGGCTCCTGAGATAAAATGTGGTTGAGAATTATCAGAAGGCCTTTCTTGCTACCACTACGACCTCACACTTAATTTTTTTTTTTCTTAATGAATGTGGCTACGTAAAGTGTCTAGGGTAATGATGTGTAATGTGGTGTGTTAGTTATAAATACACCCACAGGCATTTAAGAAGACTAATAAGATTAACAAGTGTTAAAATACACTGAACTAACTCACGTGTATAAAGTTTTTGATATAATTATATTACATTTATTGGTTCTGGATCAAGTTTTATGTGACCAGAACTTGTTTTAAAAGAAGGATTGAAAATTTATGAAAAAAAAATGCATGGAATGTTACATAATAAATGCAAGAGCGTACCTATTTAAGTACTAGACTAGTTAGTTTTATTAAAAAAAGTTCGAGTAGTCATCTCTTTGGGAGGATATTTACTGTTTGTGCTGTTGGGGTGGCCTCATCACACCTGTCTATATTGACTACACAATGTCCAGAAAATGGTGGGAATTTTTACGGGGATATTAGTCACTACCAATAGTTGGTGAATGTCCAGCAGACCAGAGGCTCACTCATCTTTTTGTAGCTCTGGTGCTGAAAACTTGCGGTCCCACCTCTCCGTGCTGGCGGGCAATAATGGTGGTCTCTGTCACAAGAACTGCACAGATACACTCGAGTACAGTCACCCACCGAAAAGACTCTGCTTTGTTGTCGATAGAAACTCACAGCTCTGCAATCAAAGTATGGGCCATGTGTCAAAATCTATTCTCTACCCACGTCTGGACACAACACTGACACAACAACCACATCATACAGACAGGTCAGATCTCTCTGACCAAACAGCACAGTTACCATGGTGGGCCTACATCAGACAGATCCTCCCAGACCATAGATTCTGAAAAATATTTATTAGTTGTCGGCCCTAAAAGAAGATAGGTAACCTGTTTCAACGCTTGATCTATCTTGCATAATCCTTGCTGTAGTTTATGTACCTTGTTGGTCCCTAGACCCTGACTTGGGCGGGGGGTCTAGAGCAAATCCCTACTTGTTTGTAAGGCTAGATTTTGATATGGCAGTATCAAATCACTCGAACATGAAACAATATTCAAAATATATAAAGAAATAATTTCAATCTTACCAGATTATGAATAATTAACACAGAAGTGCTAGCAAAACTCAGCTGAGCTGCTGGCTATAGGATGGCGTCCCTAAATTTAACTCACTGTCTTTCATATGGGAAAACACCACACTTTAAAATCTGTGTCTAACACTGAACAATTATTGAAGAATGACCCCAATGCGCTCTGAGCGCTAATGATATGATTGTCTGTGGCCAATCACTGCCGAGGTTTATTTTAAATTTCAAATTTCTACACTAAAGTCATTTCAGTCATGCTTCAGTCAAGTATGGATGGTTATCTGTTAGTCTGTCCGTCTCTACTTGTGTTTCAAAAAAAATGTGCTTGAATTTTGACCCAACCGTTCTCTCCCCTTCAAATTTTGTCGTAAAAAGTTATATTTAGACTCAGCTACCACCAATGTCCCTTCACTTCTATGCCAAGTAACTTTGAACACCTGCGTCCCCAAGGTCGTGTTTTGTGTGCAAATAACGACACTTTTTATTCAAGGCAGTCTGTCGATGATGTAAACTACACTGTCTTTTGTCATTATCTTCAATATTATCTATCCGTTTGTAAAATTAAGATCATATTATTTCATTGCTCAGAATAGGCCATCCGGCCAGCTAATTTTTATATTCCTAACATTAATATTAAGAAAATTTACTTTTTAAATTTTTGTAATTTTCCTACCATCCGCGTTCTGCCGCTCAATTCAAATCAAAATCTTAGTATCGCAAAAGCGTCCATTTCCGTACCTCGTGTCAATTTGGGGGACGTGAATTTTTTACTTTCCTCCATCCCCCCCCAATTGCGTCTCCTTAGCCTTGCTACGCAATCTTTCCAGTCATATTTTTTCCTTTTTGATCCTCCGTTCCCCTCCTGTCTAGCAAGGCAAAATTTATAGAGGATGATGACCCGCGGTCTAGGCGATCATGTACATCAGCAGCTTACGCATTATGTTTTTTATCCTTAAATGTTATCTTTGGAGTATTTTACCGTTGTATCTCGGTCAATTTCACTACACACCCCATCTTTAAAAAGCTGGACCTATAATGAAGTCTCTAACACTTCACTCCCCTACGACATTATCATCTATGGGACTACCTTTACCGTAATGCTTCAGCTAACAGTTCACTTATTTTAGAATGGCAAACTGCATTGTGATATAACTGATGGACTTATGTCTAGGTTGAAAGAAACGTGCCTAGCAGTCCTTTTATGGGGTCGTTCAAGCTTGTTTATAGAAGCTAGTGGCCATTCTCATGACATTAGTTTTATCAACACTATACTCTAGTTTAATGAGGATGTCCTGAGAGAGACCAATGTACAAAGGAAACTTATTTCACAAGTTAGAAAGAAGCAATCCACTTTTTTGGGGGGCGTTATGAGAAGAGGAAAGCTGGAATATATCGTAACAGGTAAGGTTGAAGGTATAACAGATAGGGGAAGACAAAGAGAGCAAATACTGGAGAGTTTGACATCGTGGCATGGAAAGAAGCCAACAACAGAATTTAAAAATTGTACTGGAGACAGGGAGTTGTGGAGAGACATGATCCCCTACGCCACTAGGCATGGTAGCCTACTTGAAGAAGAACTTTCCAGAGTTAACTAATTTTTTTTAATGGTTAATTAAGCTCTGATATAACCGAAGGGCTTAAGTCTATGTTTACAAGAAAGTGGCGCGCCACAAGAAGGCAAAACCCTGAAGTTAATTTTTTTTTTTAAATTCACGGGGGCATAAGGACCACGTCCTCACGAATTGGAATCTTACGGGTGCGTTAGTTGAGTTGCATTCCCCCGCCTCCGCGGTATTCCTCATGTCAGTCCTAGTACGGCGACTACTGTCGAGACGGACCGAGACCTGTCAACAAAGGCGGGCGCCAACCAGTGCGACGGGATTGCGCGAGGTCACCCGACAGTTAACAACTGGGTCGGTAGATCTAACGAATGTCAGAAACTGCGAATTCGGTCGTAAATAATGTATCTTCTTTTAAAGGAGTTTTCTTCTAACCAGTGGAACACGGACACCTAATGGATTCTCGCCCCTAGAATCTACGGCATGGGTCCGGCAATCAGTCGATGGCGTTCTACCGGTAGATCACAGTGGACGATTTGATGGATCTTTAGGCGAATGCGGGGGGAAAACAGCAAGACTTTTTTAAACTAGGGGATATTTCTGGCTAGACCTCTCCCGCTGGCATTTAAAATCGTGGTGTCCCCGGTATCGAAGGTACTTTTCCCACATTCCCAATGAAAACTCTCGAGCTGGCTACTAAACTATGTTATTGAGATGTACGAGATATGAACGCCCTCTTTTCTTTGAAACGTTAATTACCCCCTCCCACTTGGTTAAAATTACACACACCCATACACACACACACACACATATATATATATATATATATATATATATATATATATATATATATATATATATATATATATATATATATAAGATCTTAAGATGGCTCAGCGTTACTAAAGTAGATACCAAAAGCTACTGGGCAGCCGATCCCTGATCTAGGAAGTCCGTGTACATAACGTTACACTGTAATTATGCTTTTATGTACAATTTTTTTCTTCCCAAGACGTGATCCATAGCCTTCACCGGACAGTCACAGGGGCCCATAACCTTCATCTGACATTCAAAGGGGTCAACAGCCTTCATCAGACAATCAAAGGGGTCCATAGCCTTCATCTGACAATCAAAGGGGCCCATAACCTTCATCTGACAATCAAAGGGGTCAACAGCCTTCATTAGACAATCAAAGGGGTCCATAGCCTTCATCAGACAATCAAAGGGTCCATAGCCTTCATCTGACAATCAAAGGGGTCAACAGCTTTCATCAGACAATCAAAGGGGCCTGTAGTGAATTTCTAAATACAATATCTAAATTAATATATAACAATATAGGGCATAAAGGAAAAGATAAGAAAGTACAAAAGAATTTTCTGCTAGAACGGTTGTTGTCGCCTACGCCTTCAGATTATTATTTGCTAACGAATAGCCGAACAAAACGGTACCCTATTTTTCAAATTCGTCCTTGACATAAACACCCACGTTTTCCTAGTTCATTGTGGAACGAGGAGGGGGAAAGGATAGATGAAATGCTAATTCGTTTCGCATTAATTTTAAACTAAAAGCACCCATAGCACAGGGGCAAGCTTTGCCTTAGGGGTTTCCCCAAATACAATGAAAAAAGTTAGAATTGTGGACACCTCGGTCATGTAAACATGTTAAGCTCTTATTATGAATGACCTAAGCTCTCGTAATTATCTCGTAAGTACATGAGAAAAGAAGTGAACAGGAGGTAGTTAAAAATAAACAACCAACATAGAAAAAAAGATAGAATTTTGAACAAAACCACATAGCCCCTTAAAAATTGTATATTCGTGTACCTGAAGACTTGCTGACCAAGAATATGTTATTAGTTATATAAATAGTCCCTTAACTAATTAAATATTGATAAAACAATACATAGAGATCAGAGATACTGTCAGGTTAAGTCATATCTGCTTAGATTGGATCGCATATTTTTTGGAAAAAAGTAGGTGACAGATAGGCTGGGATAGTACAGTGAATCTGATTGGGTGGCATGTGAAGTGAGACTAAATATTATTGGCTGACCTTTGAATAAACATAAATAGCCTAAGTAACGTAGGAAAAGTTTGAATGATATTTTTTGAAAAGACTGTTTACCCTTGTAAAATTAATAGCGATTGGCTAACTGAATCGATATTGTCAATAAGCGTTAAGGGGACGCCATTTTCTAAGAAAATTTTCAACAGTGATAGATGAGAGCAGGCTGTGATTTAAAATACAAGTTATAAGCAGCCTGGGCAATATAACAGATCGAAAACTGTGTTCAGTCATCGTCTGTGTGTATATTTTATTTCACATTTCAGAGGTCCTGGGTACTGACGTTAATGTGGTACCAAACGCTTGAAAATTGATTGATTCAGGACTCTTCCTGTTTACTGAGAGCCCATGCTAGTGGCCATTGCCTATCAAACAGGGAACAGATTGTCAAGCGAGCAGAGGAAAGGTTCTATATTCTACGGCCAAGATAAGTTCTCGTTCGGCACCTGAGAGCTCAACTACAGAACTTTAAAAGAACGATCTAATGACAGTGAATAAAACTGGGACAAATATTTAATAGTTCCACAAGTGACAAAATAGAAACAAACATTTCCAAAAGGACATGATTAAAAACAACAAACCTAGTAGTACCACCAGTATTACCTTAAAGTAGGAGAACACTACAGACTTATATATTAGAAAAATATTACATATATGGACAAAAGATCTATTGTGCTATTTGACTGATGTAATTGATTATTTGATTTCACTTTTAAATTGTCAGTCCTGATTACAAATAAATTTGAATCAGGATAATAAAACTGTAAAAATCTTATTTACACAAAATTTAACCACAGTCTTAAATAAGATAGCCTTTTTAGAGTGTCGTTTGTATGTTATTGTGGTAGTACTGTGTGCTGTGTGAATAATAAACTATTTGTTTGTATGTTTGTTGATTATTGTACATTACACTCTACATCCATAACCCTAGACACAACACGAAGTCAATTAACATACTAATATAAATACATTTTGAATGAGATAAAAAGGTGGTAGTGGAAAGGTACCCTGAAAAGTTCACAATATTATTGGGTATATTCAGGGACCTTCATAGCTAATCTCATTTAATACAAATATAATAATACCTACAACAATTAATAACATCAAATCCACCACAGGGCCCATAGCCTTCATCTGACAATCAAAGGGGCCCATAGCCTTCATCGAACAATCAAAGAGGCCCATAACTTTCATGTGACAATCAAAGGGGTCAACAGCCTTCATCGAACAATCAAAGAGGCCCATAGCCTTCATCTGACAATCAAAGGGGTCAACAGCCTTCATCGGACAATCAAAGGGGCCTATAGCCTTCATCTGACAATCAAAGGAGCCCATAACCTTCATCTGACAATCAAAGGGTCAACAGCCTTCATCGGACAATCAAAGGGGCCCATAGCCTTCATCGAACAATCAAAGAGGCCCATAACCTTCATCTGACAATCAAAGGGGTCAACAGCCTTCATCTGACAATCAAAGGGGTCAACAGCCTTCATCGAACAATCAAAGAGGCCCATAGCCTTCATCTGACAATCAAAGGGGTCAACAGCCTTCATCGGACAACCAAAGGGGCCCACAGCCTTCATCGAACAATCAAAGGGGTCAACAGCCTTCATCGGACAATCAAAGGGGCCCATAGCCTTCATTGAACAATCAAAGAGGCCCATAGCCTTCATCTGACAATCAAAGGGGTCAACAGCCTTCATCGGACAATCAAAGGGGCCCATAGCCTTCATCTGACAATCAAAGGGGCCCATAGCCTTCATCGAACAATCAAAGAAGCCCATAGCCTTCATCTGACAATCAAATGGGTCAAAAGCCTACATCGGACAATCAAATGGGTCAACAGCCTACATCGGACAATCAAAGGGGTCAACAGCCTGCATCGGACAATCAAAGGGGTCAACAGCCTTCACCGGACAATCAAAGAGGTCAACAGCCTTCATCGGACAATCAAAGGGGTCAACAGCCTTCATCGGACAATCAAAGGGGCCCATAGCCTTCATCGAACAATCAAAGAGGCCCATAGCCTTCATCTGACAATCAAATGGGTCAACAGCCTACATCGGACAAGCCTTCATCGAACAATCAAAGAGGCCCATAGCCTTCATCTGACAATCAAATGGGTCAACAGCCTACATCGGACAATCAAATGGGTCAACAGCCTACATCGGACAATCAAAGGGGTCAACAGCCTACATCGGACAATCAAAGGGGTCAACAGCTTTCATCGGACAATCAAAGAGGTCAACAGCCTTCATCGGACAATCAAAGGGGTCAACAGCCTTCATCGGATAATCAAAGGGGCCCATAGCCTTCATCAAACAATCAAAGAGGGCCATAGCCTTCATTTGACAATCAAATGGGTCAACAGCCTACATCGGACAATCAAATGGGTCAACAGCCTTCATCGGACAATCAAAGGGGTCAACAGCCTTCATCGTATAATCAAAGGGGCCCATAGCCTTCATCAAACAATCAAAGAGGCCCATAGCCTTCATTTGACAATCAAATGGGTCAACAGCCTACATCGGACAATCAAATGGGTCAACAGCCTTCATCGGACAATCAAAGGGGTCAACAGCCTTCATCGGATAATCAAAGGGGCCCATAGCCTTCATCAAACAATCAAAGAGGCCCATAGCCTTCATTTGACAATTCAATGGGTCAACAGCCTACATCGGACAATCAAATGGGTCAACAGCCTACATCGGACAATCAAAAGGGTCAACAGCCTTCATCGAACAATCAAAATGGGTCAACAGCCCACAAAAGGTTAAGAAACTCTGTGTAAAAAGAATTGATAAAATATGAGTTATATGCGTGAACACGTAATGCATAAAAAAGAATATCCACTGCATGGCGTTAACGTTATAAGAGTTACAATACAACGGATGACTTACGTATTACATATAGTTTGCGTATTGTGTATCGCGTATTCATGAACAAATACAGTGTCAAAATTATTTGAACAAAAATTGTTGAAAACAAACAATTTGTGTCACGCAATTCCGGCAATTTTTTAAACCTTCTCCCCCGACCCTTTTTCCCCCCGTCACATTTCGTCACAAAAAACCTGTACACCCATTATGTAACGTCACAAATCTTCTCTCCCCCCACCCTTTTCCCCAATATCTGTTTTCACTACTGAAAGAATGTAATTAAATGTAAATTAGTTTAGTGCAGACAAAAATAACCAGATTTTAAGTAAAATCGTGTTTAATTTTTTTTTTTTTTTTTTTTTTTTTCGTTCGCCCGCTAATACTCGAGGCGAAATCTCAGGTTATTATTTATGTCTAACCTGACATTGATTTTACGTGAGTATCCCTTTATTTCTTGTACAGAGACAGGTGTCCCTCGCCATTCAGGCAAATACTCGCCGATTTCGGAGGTACCCATTGCAGCTGGGTCGGCTCAGGAGCCGCCAGTCCCTGGTCGACGACACTTCTTCAAATGTCCTCGCCAGGTCTCGAGTTAATCCAGTCCAAATCCCGGTCGACGAAAAATCCTCAAATGCCGTCGCCCGGGTTTGATCCTGTATCACCCGGTCGCCAGAGCGGTGTTGTAACCACTACGCTAGCGCGGCTCCCATGTGTTTAATTAAATCAGGCTTTTACAATAACCACTTTGGTTGTTAAATGTTGCTAAATTTATTTAAAATATCGCTGAGTTTGGCTTAATTTAATTTCAAACAACTACAAATAAATTAAATGCAAAACACACGTAACAGTAACTTCAATTTTTACTATTGTTAAAGTTTCATAAAATAGAGGTACACTTGAGAGCGACTCCACAAAATGTCAAGGGGTTATAAGCTGAAGTAGTTTTTCAATGAATTATTTCTCTTCGTTATCATTATCTTGAATTTTGCATAAATTATGATATTACAAGCAGAAAAAAAAAATTAAAAAGAAATTAAAATATGCATTAACTATCTGTCAATAAGGCAGTCCTTGTTCTGGAATCCACAGGGAAAGAGAGGCAGAGGTAGACCAAAAAACACATGGAGAAGAGAACTGGATACAGAGGTGAAAATGATGAGGAAAACATGGAAAGAACTTGAGCGGATGGCACAGGACAGGAAGACTTGGCATGTGTTTGTTGAAGGCCTATGCTTCTTGGGGAGCTAAAGGGTACTTAGTGATTGATTGATCTGTCAATAAGGCATCAAGCTGGCTAAGATAATGGGTTCCAGAATCCAAACCTGGTATCGTAGCGCGCTAGTCTACCTAACTGTAAATGGGTACATGACTCTGCTCGAGTTAGGAAAGACAATGGCAGCGAGACTGGAACTGGTCACAACACCTCCTAAAAAAAGCTAGACCCGGTGTTGTGAAATCTCTAATACTTCACTGCCCAACGGCAGTATCTGTAGTGGGACTACCTAGAGTTTAAAGCTTAGAATTAAACGTTGTACATGTCTTTGCGTATTATTTTCTCAAGATAACGTTTTGTTTTTAAATACCACTTTGTGTGTTTTGTTTTAAATACCACAACAGTTACTTTAAACGCACTATCAATAAACTCGACAGACAGACAGACAGACAGACGGACGGACGGACGGACGGACGGACAGGCAGGCAGGCAGACAGGCAGACAGACAGACAGACAGATCCAATGCCTGTAACTACAGTCGCAGCACTGCTTAAAACATCTGCTAACATCCATCTATTTTCTTCTTCTTCTTTGATCCATAACCGCCAAAGCAGTCAGTGGCCATCAAGCCTTTTGGCGTCTTGTAGGGCAGCAACAAATTGATTCCACTTTGCTCGGTCGGCGGCCATCCTTCGTACAGTGCCCCAACTCTGGTTCATTCTTTGCATCTCGGCCTCCAGTCCTCCGCCAAGTTGTTTTTGGTCGGCCTCTCCTTCGCTTTCCCTCGGGGGTCCACAGCATAGCTGTTCTTGTGATGGTATCAGGGTCCCTTCTGAAGACGTGGCCAACCCAACTCCAGCGTCTGCCAGCTATGATGGTGTGCATGTCCTCCTGGTTACTCCGAATAAGTAGTTCTTGGTTGTTGATGGTGTTTGGCCAAAAGATTCGGAGAATTTTCCTTAGTCAGATTGTGTGGAAGGAGGACAGTTTCGACCTTCTCTGTTACTCTCCAGCATTCCGCACCATAGAGAAGCACATAAAGTACACAGCTCTCATACAGTCTTAATTTGGTGTTTGTGCTGTACTGGGAAGACTTCCAAATGTTGTTGAGACTAGCAAAGGCTGTTCTCGCTTTATTCATTCTGTTGTTAATGTCCTTGCTTGTTCCGCCGTCAGGTGTTATGCATCCTAGGTAAGTAAATGTGTCTGTCTGTTCTAACTGCTGGTTCCTTACTGTTATTGGCTCAGGATTGCCCACATTTAGTGTCATGACCTCTGTCTTCTTCAGATTGATGTTCAGCCCAACCTGCTGGCCATACTTATTCAGTCTATCGGTTTTTTCTTGGATGTGTTGACGTGAATGAGCGAGTAGTGCAATGTCATCTGCATATTCCAAGTCTTCCAGTGTAGAAAACGGAGTCCATCTAATTCCTCTTGGACTGCCCTCTTTTATCTGGCGCATCACCCAAACTGTGGCTGTTAAACATCCATCGATGCTGCAGTTAAAAAGTGCCGGTAATTCCAGCTTTAGTAACGTATATTACAGTTACCAAACTCCGACCCTCGTGGGAAAGGCGGTTTTAAAAGCTGTTTATCTTCAATAAAGGATTCAGGTACCCATTTACAGTTGGGTAAGCCGGAGCCCGTCGATACCGTGAATCGAACCCGTCAGCTTTGCCGTGTGAGACCAGCGTTCTAACCACTATGTCAATCGGCCGACGCCTTTGTGTATTAAAGTTGTCGTGAGACAAAATAGTTTTACCCTACTGATGACATGTCGTTACTAAGGTAATCCTGCTCATTACTGATGACATGTCGTTACTAAGGTAATCCTGCTCACTACGAGAGGAACCTACTAATACGAGGTGTTGTTTGGGGTGGCAAACTAATTGCCATAGAAACCACCTTTACAAGCGCATGCTCGGTGCATACTTCCTTGGGACATGCAGTAATGGTTGCTACATACTCGGGAGGGAGCGCAAAAAAAGAAAAAAAGTTGGTGCAGGCTTCAAGAGCAACTACAGTGCTAGCCCATGATCCTTGGGCAGCGACAGCGAGAAAGAAGACGAATATCCATATATAATCTTCCAAGGCCTTCGTCCCCAACCACTTCATCGTCCGACATGTTCACGACCGAACAATTAGCCTGTAAAGATGCACCAATTATTCGTACGAGTGCAACGGCGGACACTTTACAACTGCTACGTAAAAAGTTGAAGATAATAGCCCATCGTGCTGACCCAAGTTCTAAACTCTGATATATTCGGCTCTTTCCGGCAGGGTGTTTGAGGCCATGCCAACTGAAATGTCAGGTACTGTGTGTTTACGCTACTAACCTTCCGAACTGAATCTTTTTAATAACTCTTTACCGCTCACCACGCGTGGTTCACGACCAATGTCTGCCTTTATTTGTCTTTACCCATATCCCCGTCCAGTCCTTAAGACGATTCCAACTTTTGAATCTTAAGCTGTTTTGTACCGTATTAAGCACTCCTTTTTTCGTTTTTTTTTTTTTTTTTTTGAGGGAGTCCGGAGTCTATTTTACGACCTTCAGAATTACGAGAATGGAAGTAGGAAAATAGGGGATTTGAAAAGCTACATTTTAGCTTTCTTTTAAAATCATATACTACACAGTGTAGAAAATATTGCGGTTCTTTATAGCTAGTGGGCTCTAAGGGTGCGGTCCCGCAGGGTGACAGTCCGGGAGGGTGTGGTTTTAGAAACTTAGCACTATACTAGGGTATCAGCTTATGTGAGTGGGTTGACAGATTTCTATCTACGCATGAATTTATTATCATAACTCAAGATCAGTCTCACACCCCATGTACAGTATTATAAAATAACACATAATCACATAAATATGTTGCAGCACTAAGAAAAAATACTAATATGAAGAAACAGAACAACAGAAAAAACAACAAAGTGTGACGACGCTTTACCGCAGAATCGAACACTGGACCTGCCGAACGGCAGCGAACAGTCCTAGCTATGCTGAAGCGATGCGTATATTCCCCGACAACTAGCGCCACAAAAATAGTGCTTTCGTGGACAGGTGTCATTAGATTGAGTTTCAATCACATATCACCGATTTTGTTCACCTAGGGCGATCCAGCCTAATTATGACGCAATTCAATTCGGGTAGTTTCCCACATATACAGTATAGGTTCAATTACACAGACAAAGATCTTATTACTTGTTATAGTACATGAAAAGGAAGAATGGTAAAAGAAGTAGGAACAAGTAGGTTTTTGTATTAAATATTTTAAATAAATTAAGAGGGAATAACCCAGGCTGTAAACATAAAATTTATAATACAGCACCTAAAAGGTATTGGTCGATACCTGTGGAATTGATAACCGACCGTTTTGGGGGCTGGCGAGTTATCACCGCTCTGACCATTCGCCACTCAGCGTGTAGTGGAGGCTAAGATCCCATCGCCCAGCATTTGACCTGTTTCCATTCTCTCCTGACTCCTAAACTTCCACCATCAATACAAATGTTCACTGCAATGTTGCCATAGCTTATCAACAAAAGATGTTCACAAAGGAATTAGGGTGGGCATGCCGAGCAGACGTGTTTGACAGGCAATACAACTTCTCAGTCTAAAGTGTTTTTCCTACCGCCTAATTTTCCCTCGCGCAAGTTGGGGGGTTTTGAACTTGAATGGGTGGGCGTTAATGTGGCGATGCAAGACATAAGCCTGTGTCGGTTATATCCAATAGCGGAACTACCAGTGTAAAAAAAAAAAAAAACAAAAGAAGAAGAATAACTGTTCTACTGATTCTTTAAAGTGGTTATAATATCGAGCTCTGAATAGGGTTGTGGGCGAGGCAGTATTAGATTAGATTTGTGTGTATTTATAGAGCAGTACAGTACAGGAAATAACTATTGTAACGATAGCAGCTGGTGTTTCGTAATGTATGAGCCTATCATATACCGCTCCTGTTTACAATCAGGACAGAAGTGATTCAATGGTATTGTCAATTGTTTTTTTGTATTGGTGTAAATAGGTGATTGGCATCGTTTCGGCATTCGCGCTACGTTTCAAACTATCACAAGGTCCCGGTTATATTGGGGGCTCATGTCCAAATATAAAAGAACGTTGTTTTTGTGTGGGGGGTTTGTCATGAAGAGTTCGTTCCACCAGTATACAATGGTAAGTGATACTTTTTCATTCCAGTTACAATCTGGTCTTACGAAAAACTCCCATGTATGAGATATTCGTAGCGTGATCCACGTTTCCTTCTTATATGGAGAACTCTGTGGATGGCCGAGTGTATTATTTGCTTAAGTTGTGTCCGTGTTCCTCAGTATCGGATCTGGAATGTGGAGTGGTTTGTGCATTATAAGTGGGGGGGCTTTACGTAATTTATTCCTTCATTGTGGACAGCAAACAGGGGAGTGGGTTCTGAGTTTGGTTGTATTATGTGGTGTTGATTCCTCTTCTTAAATTCCTCACGGTTCTTTCCCTTCTGATTGTTCTTTTGGTATGTCCCCTGACGATGTCACTTTGGCCGCGAACGTAAGGGTTTTAATTGTCCTGTGTCCATGCCAGTATGACGTATCACATTTTGTGTGTGTTTTTTTTGTTTCATTCGTACAGTTTTACATTGATTGTGTAGAAACGTCCCCAAGGAAACCCGCTTTAGAGCGGCTTCTACGACATGCTAAGGTAGGTTCCAGCGGGGGCAATATGGTGGTACACATTTCGGGCCAGTGAAAACTAGGCGGTAATAGATAACCAGCATAATTATTTGTACAATTTTCGTTCACACTAATGAGAGACTAGAGAGACACTGCAAGTAGTTCGCCCTGCAGGAACGCCTGGCACCAAGCTTCAGAAAACTATTGATGCTATTTCTGGAGAAATAAGGTTTTTTATGTGTTGTTGATATACTGCCGGTGAAGATGCGGTCCCCCTATATAATTGTTTCCCGGGGCGATGTGAACTATGAACTCCCATTCCCCCAAAAATTGAAATACATTTTTAATAGTAAAGTGACGAATATGAAAAAGTGTCAGAGGCATCCCCCTTCCGGTCGACTACACCGGCGGACCGCAACTCATCGCTACAGCCATTCTACTCCACTGACGCAGTGAGTACCTTTATTAATTGCTTGTGCAACATGACTTTTGAGTTGCAGTAAAACTTTCTCTTGTTTCAATCAGTGTACCCCGGAATACACTACACGGGGTGTACTAGGCATCGCATACTGACTAATAACTTCTGGCTGTCGGACACTTATGGTGTCCTTTTCCAAATCGTCTCAATATACTGCGTGAGTTAACAGACGGTCATTTATGTTTGAATGGGAATAGCAATTACATGAAACAACCGACAGAAATTATGGTCTTGTTGAAAGGTACGTGCCTTTCGCCACACAAAAAAAAAACCCTCCAAAAACCCGAGGAATCTGGAAATAAAAAGTTTGAAGAAATGCTACCACGATGGCCAAAAAAGAGTGAGAAGCAAACAAGATATAAATATTGTTTACCTGATTGTACGTATTACTGATCCAAAAGGTGACAGGCATTATGATATAGCAAGAACATGAATGGTCTTTAGTTTTATAACAAGTAATGGAAGTATGTACCTTGCTAGCATCAGATGGATCTTCATTTGGTCCTCCTGCAAGAATACAACGCATAACATAAGCCCATATAGACAGGTAGATAGAAATACACGCATTCCTTAAATACATCCACTTGGCAAATTGTACACGTAGGGCAAGCCACACGGGTAGCAGAAAGACATGATTCAAGGTCCATGAGAAAAGATCCCATACATCCCGCCCTATAAACCCTAACATTTCACAGATACTGGAAAAACGGAAACAGTCACCTGGCGGCCGTGTTTCCTGCGTAGCGACATCAAAAATGGTTTTACTGTTTTGGAGTGTGGGTTGTCCGGGAGAGGGAGAGTCAGGCTCAAAAGATGAACTAAAAAGTAATTTTGGGGTATTTAAGGTCCATCTTCAAGCTGCAACACGAACAACTCCATCATGCTCCGATCTCTCCCGTACATCACACAAAGAGATCTCAGTCTACAGTGCACGATATCCGGTAGTACCAGCGAGAAGGCGCAGTGTGTGTATATATGGTAATCACTACATTCTAATAAAGTATTTTTTTTGGGTGTGTGGGTAGGGTTTTTCTAATTTGTAATTTTGGCCAGGCAATCGGCCTAAAGTCCCATACTCGTATTTTATGATTGTCCAACTGCCGGTGGGATTTGTTAACGTGCGGGCAACTTGCACGCGGGACCTCGCCTAGATTTTACGCCCTATACGAGAATGGTAGGTATCCGTATCTCACTACCCGAGTAGACCAGGGGGGAGTAAATGACATCATAAGTACAACTGTTATAAAAAAACATTGCCCATAAAGGATATTCCCTCAACTTAACCTCTGAGAATTCGAGTTACCATATGGTCCGTAAGAATAGAAGAGATGTGGAAAAGTCCGACCGAGGTGGAAGCGGTGGTAGGATTGGTTTTTAAAAGTGTGGGTCCCTTCACATATACAACCTAAGGAGTGAAGTGTTTAGAGACTTCAACCATAACATCGAGAGGTCATGGTTGACCAGTTGAATTATTCACTGCCTTTTCCTTCCCCTAACTGCAAAGAGGCAGAGTCGGGTAGCGCCATTTTTGCTGCTGGTTGATGAAAGCGTGGTGATAAACGAGAATCGAACGCGGCACCTTTGGCCGGTGAGAAGACTACCGAGCCCTATCCACTGTCAATCGGACCGATCTTGGGAGAACACTGTTTGACTTCCATTAAAAAATATAGGGAAAGGTCAACATAACAATGTAAAAACATCATATTACAATGTTAAATAACCATAAAAGGTGGAACGTAAACCAGGCATGGTCATAACAACACAAAACGTAGTTGAAAACTCAAAAATAAAAAGAAAGGATGAAAGTAAACTTGCCACGAAAAAACATTCAGATGTTTGTTGAGGACCATAAGACACAGAATATAGTCCGGTAATAAAAAGTGGGTAAATACAAAACATTGCCGAAGGAGCTTTTATACACGAAATATTCACCGAGTAAACTGTCGTGGATAGATCTAAAACTTTGGTTGAAACCACTATAAAAGAAAGACTGAAGGCCAAAAACACATGGAAGAGGAGTCCCAGTATGTAATCGCGAAAAGGAAAAAGAGCAACAATATTTTTGGTTTTTCTGGTTGCCAATGAATATAGACAATAAAAAAAAAAAGAAAAATAAAAATTTTAACACAAATGCGATCTACGTTTTGTTAAAGAAAAAATTTCACTGGCGTTATGCTTCCGCAGGAACGATAAAAGAAAAATCACCAATTTGTTTGAAAAAAATACTCTTAGTTACTTCCAGCCAACCTTTTGCGTCTTTTTAAATGAACAGGAAGTTTAAAACATGTTGCTGGAGAACCTTCAAGTTCTTTATTCCCTGAACTCATCGATGGCCGAGAGAGCAAAACAAAGGAATCGGTTAAGAATTCCTAAGTTTACAATGTTCAGTAACAAACAACTAAACTTCCATAGCGCATCAGTTTCTTTCTGCAGAATTATCTTCATGTCCATACATACTTTGTTGGTCCCGGTATTACCTGACTGATTGGTAAACTCCGGGGGTTTTTTAGCAGTCCCTTAAAAACTCAATTATTTCCGATGCTGCTCTTACACACGGGCGTAAGGGTAACTTCTATAAATTGATCCGGCAGTTCTAGTATGGCAGGAGCTTTAACGGAAAACGGAAGATCTATAGTACCAGAATTTTCAAGCAGGACATACTGTAACCATGTTCGGGCGGCGTTTCATATATGCCATGAAGCAAAAGGGGAATTTTTTAACCGTAAAAATAACAGTACGTAAGCGTTAGCAAACGGCTCATTGAATGTATAATACATGGAACGAGGTAAGCACCTTCCAAAGCGACCCCGCGGCTTTGCTTCAACATTTAACCCGTCACACTTGTTTTAAATGGGTCTACCACATTCATCCAGCATTCCATTATCACCGTCATGTCAAAGAATAAGGTAGTGATTTTTTATTATTCTGGTTTATACGAACAGCGAGATAAACATCGGGGATTTCTGGTGTCACACTTTCCTTCAGTTTGAAAAAAAATAAATCAGACATATAATTGAAGTACATATTAAAGAAAAGAAAAACATGATAAATTAAAACTCGGAATTACACCTTTAAACTTGCTTCACTTTTTCGTTTACTTTCTACTTTAGGTGTAGGAGGTTTGTCATAAGAGAGAGCGCCATACTTTCCTTCGGCTGGTCTTTTTTCTTGCCTTGTTTCCAGTCTATTTCATCGGAACATTCTGAAGGTTGTCGAATAGTTGTCCTCTCATCGAAATCTTAAACTCGTTGTAAATTTCCTGCCTCTTCTTACTTCACTTACTTTATTCCTTGAGCCACCAACTGTCAAAGCAGTCAGTGGATCACCGCCTGGTGGCGTCCTTGTAGTTGCATCAACAAACTGCATTCCCACTCTGCTCGGTCCGCTGCAGCCATCCTTTCAGTGCAATGCCCCCTAGCTCTGGATCATTCCTAGACATATCTCGCCGTCCATAAGTTTCCACCGAAGTTGCATATTATTATACTAATTCCAGTCCATAACATGCCACGTGACAAATGTCATTTTATTTTTCATTCGTTTCCTTATCAGATCATCATATTTAAAAAATTTTTTATTATTAATATATAACCCCTTTTAATACTAAAAAAAAAAAAAATATAAAAAAAAAAAAAAAACTCACCCCCCCCTCCCCCCCCCCCCCCCCTAGTAATTTTACAGTGACAATTATCCACAAATTCTTGACTAGCTTTGTTGGTCGTAACCATATTTTTTCGGTTTATTGTCAGATGGTCGTCACAAATCATACGTTTAAAAAATTGAGCCCAAATTTTACCATTATATCCCAAGTCGCCTAAAACCTGTGTTTAAAAAGTAGGAAAAAAAAAAAAAAAAAAAAAAGCACACGTAGCAGATAAAAAATTCAGAAATTGCCCAAGTGTGATAGAGAAGCAGCCCAATTATATGTTCGATTTTTCAAAATAAATCCTGTTTCGGGTGTCGAATATAGTCGCCGTAGTAATCAAATAAGTGGAATGAGACATAAATTCGCCACACCATGCACAAATTTCACAAATCGAATTTGCTCATTCAAATTAATTTGTTAAAATCCACACTGTTTGAACACCTTTATCCAAAACTTTAAATAAATTAAACAAAACAATTTAAATGACTAAGATTGTTTTTAATGATTTAATAAATTACTCTCGTTCGGTTACCCCTAGGAAACATATGATGCCTTACATCAGCGAAATTCACGTCAAATCGCCCGTGCCTGTGGGCCATCAGACTTCTTGGGTTCTTTTAATGGTCCTTCTTTAATCCTTTAAAAATTTCTATTTATAACTATCGTTCTCTTTGTGGTCTTAGTCTCCATCTTACTAAAAAACAACGGATATAAAATAGGACAACGGAAAAGGATATATAAAAGGACAATAAAAATATAAAAAATAAAGAGAGACGGAAAAGATTGATTGTTTCTTTTACGGTTTTTTAATACTCTGTATATATTTCTTTATCTTTTGTTTTCTTTTTTTTTTTTCTAAATTTTATTAATCACTAGTTCGCACGTTTTCCTGTTGGCCATTCCTTGACGTCTTCTTTATGTCGGGCACTCTGTCCTAGCTTTTATTCTGTCATTTCTCCTATTAAAAACACAAAAAGTTTAATTAAATATTATAAATATTTTCAATTATATGAAAATTACCGTCGTTAGCGCATCCTGTCCTTTTCTCCGGCTTGCCCAAAATCCCGAACAACTTAAACCAGAGTGCCGGCAACCCATGATGAACTGGTGCCGGATTAAGGCCACCTGATGCCCCTAAGCACCAGCTACACATGGTGACCTACTCGGCCCTGTTCCTTGCTTAACTGCCAAATACCTTAAGGACTTTAAGTAAGTGCTGATGGAGTAAAAAAATTTGAATAATTCAGTTTTCTTTTCTTCCTCACAACTATATTAAATAAAAAGGTTTTTTTTGGGGTATTTTTGTTATTAACGAATTTTATAGTTAACGTAAAATCTCGCGTATAATTACGCACCAATTTTGTACTCATTTTTGCCCGCTAAAAACGCGGGTGCGGATTATACGCGAGTACAAAATAAAATACGTCCTTTGCCGATTTCGAATAACCTACAGATGGAAAGTCTGTCAAGTTTTTGTGCCACAATTTAACAGTGAAAATTGGCGCGAAATTGGGAATGTTCCCTGTGTTTTCCCTTATGTGTGTCAACGATGTCGCAATACGCATTTCTTTACCACTCTTGGTCTTCAATCCGTTTTGATATTAAGCTTGGTTAGTGAATTTTTGGCGTTTTATTATTTTGAGGACCCTAAAATAATTCGAGAAAATGTTATAACTGCAGCAGAAAAGGCTCTTAGTGGTAAATATAATGCAAATCTAACTTCAATCGGCAGCATTGTCGACATTTTTCCATGAATCGATGTAACATTCGTTGATGGCGAACAAAAACAAGAGAGTGCTGGCTTAGTGTGGCCTTATTAAGAAAAAAAGGCGTATCGTAGGTCAACCGACCAATCTTCCAGACCTGAGAAAAAACTTATTGGAGTGTTTAGGTGGATAGAAGGCAACAAGTGCTTCGTGGTTTTCATGCATTGAAATACGACTTAAAAGCCTCTAGAACTTACAAAATCTCGTACAGGCACAATAAACATTTAAAGCGTCCATATAGATGGGGCAGTTCGTTTTATGAAAGCGACATGTGTCTTTCAGTCCAAAGTACCAAAATGTAGTGTGTGCTGTACCTATTTCTGTTTTTTTATACTTTGTTTTGTTTTTTACAAATATTTCATAAAAATAAAATCTTGAAAAAATTATTGTGCTTATTATACACGAATTTCCATTTACCAGAACAGATGTGCTAATCTAGCATTCGTATATTGGTATACGAGTGCGATAATTATACTGCTGAATTTTACGGTAAAACACTAAAAAGCATTAACAACATAAAACCAAAATTATGTACATGATAACTAGAGGTAACAGAAAAGAATTGTTAATTTTGAACACTGTTTTTCCAGAATTTCTTAATAAAAGTTGTTATAAGGAGAAAAAAATAGCAAATACAAAACGTAGTAAAAAGATTTGTTTATCTTTTTAATTACAAAAAATTCGACTAAAGGTCCGAGTGGGGCAATGACAGAGTGAGAGTTATGAAGGAAGGGCGAGGTAGCCACGGGGTAAAACTCTGTTGGGCCCCACCTTCCCCTTGGAGCCCTAAGGCAAGTGCTATTGCTTAATGGTTAATCAGCACTGAGGCTGTCGGTATCTACTTAAAAAAGTGGGTCCAACTGTCATGTTTTCCGCTAGACAGTATTGTGGCCTCCGCGAAAAAATGTCTGTGCCCGCCGCTCATACAGAAAAATATGTCTTTAAGTTATAATGCATATTAAATACTTTGGAGATCAGACTCAAAATGCCCGGTGCAAATCAATGGTTTTACTGCCTTGCGTTAGAGTCCGAAAACCTGTCGACTGACATTGATATGCAGTGTCTTCTAGTCTCAGACAACTCTGCTAACTCAGTGAGGTATATCTATAAAAAAAACTCCAAATACTTAAACCCATCGTTTTTTAACGAAGCAAAATTGTTCAAAAAATCCTGTCACAGTAATGGCTCCAGCATATCCTGTGGCCAATGTTCAATATATCTACAAAGGACGCTGCCACACGCTAACAATTGCACGTTTCCCAAGCCTAGCTTACTTAGTCAAGAAAACTTAGAGTACATCTGCTGCTCCATTCTGTGAAGAGTCTTCCACATATCCCAAGAAACAACCTCAGTCCCTTTTACATACAATCGTAGAGTGTCATTACATTATGATTTTCTGTATTACGATTGCCCGCCTAATCGAATTTTTCCTTTCTTATAATGGTCAACTGTAGGTTCTAATGAAGATGTATGTACTGTTTCAAACTAATTTTAAATGTCATGCTGATATATATGTATGTTAATGGGTAAATATGAAAGTGTGCTAATTTTAGTTGTACTTTTTACAAACGTTTTAATTCCTTGAAAAGGATATGTAAAGTGATGTATGTAAATAACTAGAGATCAGTAATAAAGATGAGAAAAGCGTAAGATGCAAATGGGGAATACGGACTGCGGGCCCAATTCTCAACCCTTTGAAAATAAAGTTCGTTCGTTTGAGATCGGGACCTCTGGTTTATTAGAAATAACTCTCACATGCTCCCCCATTGTAATATACTAATACTCCCCACCCCAACACCCCCCCCCCCCAACTTCCCAGTAGGAGGTAAGAATAAATAAACACTAACATTAGTTTCAATAGAAATTCAAAGCTCATTGTAATTTTGTTTAGTTTATTTTTTTTTTAATGTTCGCAACTCCACGTACTCCCTCCGTTTTTTCATCCATTTTCACTGTCTTTTGTTCAAATAAGTTGTTAATCATGAATGGGCCAGCGTGGACCTTCTTAAATGTTTGGTTTTTGTGGGCCACCTCGGGTAGAATAAGTTTGGAACCACTACTGTACTTAGAACTATTAGCTCTCCTAAAGATCTGCCCAATTTTACAATCTGTCTGTTTTCAGAGTTTATTAAAAATGCTGGAAATAATTGCTTCCTTTTTGAAACTTTGTATCTCTGCCAAGCGATCTAAATTCATAGAGAATATCGATCGGACAGAGCGGCGAAGATTATAACTATTGGTGATATCTACTGAAATTGTACTTTTAGTTTGTGATTATTTGTATCGACGTCGTTCAAAAATGCATATTAAATTGCTGATGGTGTGAATGCGTGCATGAGTGTCGTGATACAGAAAAAAGTCAAAGGCTTTGAGGTCAGACTCCCAGACCCGCGTGGTCTATAAGCCGGTTTTCTAAAATTTCCCTAAAATCCTATTTAAAATAAAGTTCGTCTGACTTCCTATCTATCTCTCTATTTGACTGATCTTCGCTAAAAGCTCACAAAACTTTCATCTTTTTCCCTCCATATTCTCCTTTCCCTAAAGGTAAGATTTTCAAATTTTTCATGACCTCATTCATTTCTTCAGGCTTCCCTCGAAGTATCAAAAAAATCACCAATTAAGTGGATGCATTTATAACAAAAAAATTTGGATTAACGAGCCCTCAAGAAAGTGGTGAACTCCAATCAGATTTATTTTTTCCCCCCCCCCCCCCCCCCTCCCTTCCTTTCCGTTCCCTTTTCTTCCCCCTCCCCAACAAGGTTGGGCCCAAGAATGTCATTCACATCAAAAAATGGCGAGGGTAGTGGAATTTAGGAAAATAATGGGTCCTTGTATACTGGTGAATGTAGGTTTTTTTTTTTTTTTTTTTTTTTTTTTTTTCTTTAATACATTAAAGGCATCAATCTCTGCAATGAAATCCATACAGTGGGTGCACAAGATAATGAAAAAAAGATTGTTAACTCACCAATTCTGTAAAACCCTTCGATAATGGAGTTCGTTTCGTTCGATCACTTAAAAAAAAACATAAATATAAAAACAATTAATGCATTCACGAAAGTCACATCATAGGTCATATTAAACATTGGATGTTTTACTGAGAGTTTTCTGAAAAGATCAACTTTTTTAAGACAATGTGGCCGCCGCACTGTTAAGTGCCGTAACGACTGGATTAGTCCACTATTTACATTAGGTGAAATCATCCTCACTGTCAACAAAGCACTCACTTTCCCTAATGCCTATTCCGTGGTTTCCCCCAAGTTATCGGTGTATTATGTGTTAGATCAGACGGTCGAATCAGTTGGTAAGTATCCTCCTAGTCACTCTCTGGGAGGCTTTAATCCATGGGGGGGCCGAGGGGGGAGGGGCGGGTATAAATCACAGTAGGACAGGTTTATTACATACATATTGAGCATACGGCACAATTACCACCGTTTCAATCACAATTAGCTCACAAGCCACCACTATATCCAACTATACTATGTTGATTTTCGCAAGAACCCGGGGTCCGTCTCCCGTTGCAGCTGTAGTTATAGCAAAATAGATTACTTAACTGATGCCTAAAAAAAATTATATAAATTTGTAAGGGTGACTAAGTATAAAGTGGCCCACTATGGTTCCACATGTCCCCCGCTGCAGTCGCCTGAGCGCGACGCGTGCCGTGCCGGCCAGACACCGCCACTGCCGCTAGTCCGACATACCCCAGCGTCTCACCACTTCAGCAAAAAACGCCGACTGCTACTAGAGACACAACATCAATAACCGGGCTAGTTTGGGAGGATGTTGGATATGTTTGGGTCCAGTGGTTGGGGTTGGGTGTTGGATGATAGGGGGGGCAGTGGCGGCAACTTATGACGCCTGTAGAGATCCAGCCGCCACGCGCCCGGCGCGTGATGACGAGAAACAACGCATATCGGGCGGATGTGCTGATTAATATTCCCGTTAGATAACTCTGGGGGGGGGGCCGTGGGCTTGCACCCCCCCATTAACCCGTACACATGTTGTAACAATTTGTCGTACAAGTAACGTTTTTGACAAAGAACAGGTGTTGTTGTAACCAAAAAAAAAAAACCAAATTTTTTACTTAATAAAATTAAATAAACAATTTAATTAGATTTAATTGTTGGTGTAAAAGAACACATGACCCAACAATGTAATGTTATACAACAGCTAATAAATAATATACAAGTTTACATTTTATTGAGCTGTACAAACCAGACCCAAGGAGTCACTCGGCTGCATGTACACACAATATTCATACGACAAGATAGCATACAAGACCAAAACTTCTCCGCTAGGGGTGATAGGTCGTCGGGGCCTTTCGGACAGAGGTCGGGATGGTAGATGGCTCCGGTTCCAGGTCTCCATAAGTTTGCTTAGGCTGATGTGGGGTGAAATCGCGGAGCGATGTTGCCCAGACGGGTGCCCTTGGAACGCTGGTAGGGCCCGAAAGCCCACCAGGGCCTCCAACGGCCCGGCAAAACCCCGCCCCCTCATGTCCCTTGTATACAGGTACAAGCGATTGCGATGCACAGGCGTAAAATGGGTACAGTACATATAAAACCTATAATACAAGGTTACATAGTGTCTGTATAGTCAAAATAGAACGCTATGGTTACTGGCCTGTGTTTTTAATTACTGTAGCTTAACTATCGTTAGTTTAGATTGAACTTTCGAAATACATTTACAGAAATGTTGGATAAGAATTCTTGGTAATTTAGGTCTAATACAGGTTACAACTACAGTATACCCTATAACGTTGATAATTTAAAGTTGGTGGTTTTTTTCGCAAAACGTCCAATTCGCTAACTTCCTAGTTCACATACTGTTATCGAGTGGACTTTTTAGGAAGCGCATGACTTACTAGAGTTTTAATTTTTATTTTACAAGGTAAAAGCCATTAATTTCAGAATATGTAATTTGCGAAGGATAATTTTTTCGCATACCCAGTTTAGTTAAAAATTTTTGCAAACTCTGGAGTGGAAACCGATTCCAGGGGCGCTATGTGAGCACAGGGTCCAACTGCGAAATATCACCTAAGTCGGGCCCTTTAAGTGTAACATAGGTGTGCAGCCGCCGCCGACAAATTGACCATTTCGCCGCCACTGTTTTAAATAGTTTACATCCGGTCCGACGAGCTGTTTAAATCTTTTTTAGTTTCGTTCTACGTGGTATTTTTCGTGTTTTTTTTTTTTTTTTTCAAAAACGTTGAGAACACGGAACAGTCAGGTCACGCATAGCGCAGAACTAGTGTCTTAACTCCTCCTAACAAGTAAATGCGTTTGTTGATTTCTGAAAGGTGAAGAGTGGAAAGTGTCAGTGGTACATGCCTGATACAGTCAATGGACTTAAGATAGGAGTGTGGATATTTCTTGAAGAAAATATGTCCACTGTGGTGGGAAGCGAAACAGGGCTGAATTAAGTCGTCTCGGTTTGGCATCTCCCGCTCTTATGTTGTGGTCAGGCGCCAAAATAAATACCACAGAAGTTGTCATTCTTAATACCAAGTCGCGAGCTAGAACACTATCAATTATTCTTCCAATAAGATCTTGGATTTTTTGGCAACAAAGAGTTATCTCTTCTTGCATCCAACACTGTCATTTCAGATAGACACGGTTTGTCCAATTACTGTGTTCAGAGGTTTTCACATTTTTTCGTTCCACGTCTGCCAGCTATAAAATGTAATAAAAGTTTAGGCATTAAACAGCACTCGTTGGACCACAAGAGGAGTAACACCATGAAACAGATAAAGCGATATGCCATTACCTGGGAATCGAACCAAGACCATCCAGAACGGGGTCTATCGCTTCGTTGTTAAAGTAAATTGGTGAAAAGGTCACACAGAAAATTTCGCACCCCAAAAAGTGATGCATTGGCTAGGTCATTCATTACGAAACCACACAACTGAGGGTTTTCGTACCCGAGAACAGACCCAGACATTTTAAAGACGCTTTCAGTAAATATAGAATTTCCCTATACAGCATGATTCCTGACAGTAATAACTGCCGTGGTAGTATCATTCTTTTATCATATACTGGGAAATTGTTTATGTGCCTGATGTTAGATAGTTGATCAAATATTCACACTAAGAACAATTATAGAAGAATCAGTGGAAAGGCAATCGCCACTTATTATCACCTTCGTCGATTTTCAAAAAGCCTTTGATAGTCTACACCGCCCTTCATTGTGGAAGATACTTACAATCTATGGTTTTCCAACAAAATATGTGAATATAATCAAAGCGCTATATGACAATGCAAGATGTTGTGTTAGAACAAATAAAGGGAATACAGAATGGTTTACAGTAGAAACAGGGTGAAACAAGGCTGTATTATGTCACCACTACTTTTTGGAATAGCTATTGATTGGGTTATGAGAAACTATACCCACAATGAACAATTGGGTATAAAATGGACAAATGGAAAATTCCTGGGGGACCTGGATTTCGCAGATGAAGTAGCATTCTTAAGTTCAACACCAAGACAATCCCAAGAAGCAATAAATAATTTGTGTCATCTCTCGGTTAAAATTGGTCTCCAAATAAATGCCTCTAAAACTAAAGCTATGAACTTTTCTAACGAGACCTTTGATATCATCTTGAACGGGGAAAAACTACAGAAAGTTGAAAGTTTCAATTATTTAGGCAGTAAAATGACTCAGGATGGTGACACAACAAGAGAAATCCATACTAGAATTGCTTTGGCAGCTAGCGCCTTCAATAGATTATCTAACATTTGGAAATTACGATCATTGAATATACATACCAAGCTTCGTCTGTTTAATTCAAATGTTATCTCAGTGTTAACATACGGCTGTGAGAGTTGGAAAATAACAAAATCATTGGAGAACAAGCTGAATACATTCGAGAACAAATGTCTTAGAAAACTCATGAACATCAGTTGGAAAGAATTCAAGACTAATCGACAAATAAGAGAAGACTCTAGGCAGAAATATGTCTCCGACTATATAAGGAAAAGACGATGGGTCATATATCGGTCATGTCCTACGAATGCAAAACAACAGAATACCACTACAGGCGCTCACTTGGGTTCCTGAGGGTAAGCGGAAAAAAGGAAGACCAAAAGAAACACTCAGAAGAACAATAATAAGAAAGGAAGAACGTTGGGCCTAAATAATGTGCAAGAGCTAAGAGGAGTGGCGTCACAACGAACAACCTGGAGAGCACTGGTTTCTGCCTTATGCGCCGGTTTGGCGCTTAAAGAATTTTATTATACATCATTCAAATAAATTGAGGATATCCTTGGTTTCTGTTTGTTTTTTTTTTTTTTGTGGTTGTTTGTTGATCATGGCATCTGTTTTATTTTTGGACAGGCTCTGAAAGAAGATCCCGAAAGCTGTGCACTCAAGGCCTCCAGTTGGTTTCTATCGGATTTTGAACATAGTTGACTCAGAACTGAACTTGCCGTCCTCTGCCCCTATCCACAAGCTTATTTACTAACACGGACCATTTTCGGAATATTTCAAAGAAGAATGAAAAGGCTAATCCAACCAAATATTCTCTGTAAATAATATGTTGTTCTTGGTTTATCTGGTCACATGTACACCTGGAGGTTAGTAGCATGTCCCAGATGGTAACCCCTGCACTAAGGTTGATTCGTAAGATTGCGGTCAATGTAAAATGTGTTCTTTCCTCAAAACAACACAGATGGACCTGATGCGACAGTTAATGTTATAACACTCATTTAGACTTCTGGACGAGATATGAATGCGTCTGTTGCGAACAGAATTACATCCGCAATGACAGCTTAGCTTAGCTGGTTGACCCAGGCTACGAGCTCGACTGATACACCTCCATAATAATAGTTATTTATTTAGATAACTCCTTCCTTCCAAATAAACTCTCGTGATTGTCAGCACCTACGTGATTCAGCACCTGACTGTAGCAATTTATTTTACTTTTATTACCCTTTCATGCAGTATCCAGTTACTCTTCTCTTCCTTCTCCCAGTGGTTTTGTTTGTCGTCTTTTTTTTCACTGTCTTGTCCTGGCAATTCGAAAGAATTGAATGTCTGGCAAGAGGCGATCTACGTTTAGATAAAAAAAAGCTCGAGCCTACACGGACCCCCCCCCCCATATTTTCTCTGATATTGATGTTCTTTCCCATATCCGTAACAATTTTGGGGAGGGGGGGGGGGGGGGGGGGGGTGGGGGGGGGGGGGGGGGGGGGGGGGGGGGGGGGGGGGGGGGGGGGGGGCATTGGAGTATACTACCGTAGGGAGTTGGAAGTACATCAAGAAGAGTTTCAACTATGCTAGGTCCAGTACCCTCGAAGAAGAATTGTCAAGTTGTCCGTTCTCTCTGTATTTCCGTCCTTATATCAAGAGTCAAAGTTAGGTACCAATATTACAGATGGTAGACTTGAGCATCAACCCCAATCGTGCCATGCATGGTGGACTCCAGAAGTAAAGCGATAAGCAATGACCGCCAAAAGTCACCTGGTGAGAAATATGGAGGTGCACTGAGATGCTAAGCAATGAATCAGAGTTTGGGCTTGCCGATCGAGTAATTGTGGAGACAGTTTGGTGCGGGCCTTACAAGGAAGCCACCTTGACCGTGAAGGTCCACTGATTTGATGTTGGTCAGTCTAGCGGCCAAGACCAAAGATGGTGCCAGAAATTTGTCTGATACCATGAATGGAATCCAGCAACTTTGCCGCGAGAGGTCCATCCGACCTAATTAGGAATTGCGCCCATAATAATTGGCAACCATAAGTCACAAGGTCCTCAGCAGATACAAATGAAATAGAACAATCAATTTCCCTTCAAGCCAGTTTAATACAAAAAGACGCATATATGAAGCGGAAATTTCCAAACGACACGGCAATACTGCAGTAGGCTAAACCAGGAGGAAAACGGCCTAATTAGTCACAGAGTTTTTATGTTCTTTAATGCATATATGTTCCTCTTCTTTTTCTTTCACCCGATCCTCTAGGTTTTATTATCACTGCGTTAGATTACCGGTTTTCCCCTGTATGATTTCGCATTCCAGTCGTTTGCGAAAAATATTTTCGTTCCATTACTTGGTAATGCGCATTGTATTGACATAACGTGTCAGAGATAGAGGCGTTTAAATGCAGTCAGTTAGCATTAGAATGGCAGTGTGGACGATATGAACGTGTGAAATACTCGTGTTTGGGCAGACAAAGGATACATGTACGCGTCTGTAATGTTTCTCATTTCACGGGCGTTTCTACAGCTAGGTGTCATTCGCGTCTAGCATTTTAACCCTGAACACAAAAGTATCTCTCAGATTGATAGTGGTGATATATACACGCACAGCAGCGACTCGGGTAAGAGACATATAGGTCAGGGTTTTTTCCATGGAGAACGCAACGCTTCTCGTTCAGTTGGTAACGTTGTGTGAAAGACTGCAACCGGTGGCAAATTTAACGGCCTAGGCGGCTAAGTTACGTAAGTGTTAGGTAAAGCGAAGTAATTGCGTGTGTTTTTTTTGGAAATAACACATTCCGTTTGTGAGTGTTTTTTTCATAGTATCTATTACACGAGAGTTGTTGAGTACTTCATTCACTCAGCTTAAATTCGCAGTCAAGACAAACAAGCCTTCGTTCGATTCCTAAGAATCTCTGTAGTAATAGAGAAGGCAGGTTAGTTTTGGGTCGAAGTGTTTTTAGTTTCTTATGTAGTTCTTTTGTGAGTGGAAATTAGTTATATATATTTAGATTTTCTAGTTTTTTGTGAAGTGTTTAAAGTGTTAAGTCGCTTATTTTAGATTTCCATTCACATAGTGAGGATTGTGGGGGGCAGAGCGATTAAGTTAATAATATCTGTATAGTATTTTATAGTGACGATTTTCAGTGGAAAAACAAAAATTTAAGGTGCCTACTTATACATCCATGTGATTGAAAATAGCAGTGATACAGACGTTAAAATATCTCCATTTATATAGATATCTGTAAAAAACACGTAAGGATAAAAATAAAGGCAAGATATGGCCGAGGGATTCATCAACGACGCCAGCTGATTTCTAACTTGCCAGTGAAACTAACAAGTTGGAATCATGCAAAAACCTAAACGAGACATATCCTTTTAGACTGTTAGTAAACGTGAAGATAAAAGAAAAAAAATTACGAACGGTCTTAAAACTTTTTTGTATATATAAAAAAATGGCATAAAAGACGCCTATTTTAGTAGTATTAAAAGGAAAATATTTACGCGCCTCTAGTGTTTGGACACAATGGTAAGGAAATGGACAAAAAAAAAAAGCGACATGAAGGCATCTGTATTCGTAACAGACGTATATTTAGTACGTGTTTAATGTTAATGGGCGGTGTTTTTAATTTTGGTGAATATACGGCAAAATCGCGTACTCGAAGTTCAAAATCAAATTTCAAATCTATACATTGAGAAGTAGGGTATGGTTTTCCTTTTAATAATAAGGTTTATGAAAATAAAAAATAGCTAGTTTTGATTAGCCCATATTGAGCAAGAATTATGATAACTTGTAATTGCATACAGACGGACAGATAACGACGGAAGATATAGGACAGAGTATAGCCGGATTGTTCCTTTACAACAATAGCGAACAATTTTTTTGTGCATATTTTTTAACACTAAAGTTACATTTTGGCTCTCCTTGAGCCTAAAAATCAAAATTCATACGTGCAGATGAACTATGGGCAAATAAGTCGGAGGATAGTGAGCTAAAATTAACTAGCATAGGATCTTAGAAGTTTGGGGAGGAACCAAAATTTTGTGTTAGTTTTTTTCATTGTAGTTTTCGTCCCTATAAACCAAGTTTTAATATTTTGGGAAAACCAAGTTGAGAACTGACAAAGCCGACAGAGAAAAAACTTAACATACTAGACTGACTGAACCTGGACTGAAATGGGGACATTTTAGGGTTGGGGATTATTTGGAAAAGTTAGTAGGTGAAGTCCGATGATTTGAACAAAAGCTTTATGAGTACTGTAAGATCAGACGCACACGATAGTTTTTGGCCTGTTTTTAGAAGACGTGTCCAATGACTACAGTACGTTTACTGCTAGGAGGTGATTCCAGAATTATTAAATAAAAAGTCAGTGGACGCGCCCTAATCTAGCCAGCACTCAGCTGAGGTTTTGGCTATAACTAAACGTAACTGTGTTCTCGATTACTGAATTGGTGGTAAGGGAAAAAGCGATTTATATGTGTATTTTTATTATTTTGAGTGAATGATACTGCCATATCATTATAAATATTACGGAAAAAGGTTGGTGCTTTCTCTAGGTCACCAGCATCAGTCCCAGGACTAGAGACAAACAAATTAATATATGAAAACATATCTAAGACTATGAAAGGCGGATGCTAAAATTAGATCATGGGAACATTTCACCCTCCGTAATTGAATGGAAAGAAGGAAACTTTTGAACATATTTCGGATGCAATGCATGTCTTATGGGAAACTTGTACGTATTTGATTAACAACTGGTGAGATTGTGTCAAGTATGGTTCAGAGAGATTCTTGATCCCAACTGTGTAATGTTGTTTGGTGCTGTGTTTTTTGTGTGTAAGAGTGCGTCAGTAAACAGTTTGTTGACACATTGCATACAAAGTTTGTTCAGAGTTTCCTGAATTCGGGAAAACGACTTAGGTCCAGTAATAGCTTTTAAGTAGAATACAAAGATACATTGCCGTGCAGCCTAACATGTTAACTCCCTAAAGAGAAAGTGGGCCACAGAGAATTCTGTACGTAATTATACAACATCGAGCACATGGACCTAGTTATAAGTTGCAAACCATGGCCTGCGTGTATTCATCAAGCTGGTCACCAGCTATAAAGAAAGATTATAGTTGTATTATTCACTATTATCATCACACCAAATGTCAATGGAAACGGAACTTTATAATCATAGATTGGGCATGTTGACGTCCACACCAACTAAACATCCTTGACTTAGATTTTCCCAAGACATGTAAGATATTAGTAATTTAACCAATTATGAATTATAACACTAATGTTAACAAAAATTTTTTCATTTGATTATGCAAGATTAATAATGCACTTTATTGATAATACATATTGTTTCCATATTTCTGACAAAAAAACAATTTGGTTCAGGACTATTAAATAAAAAAAAATTTTACAAACTTAAATTCTAAAAGCCATGTTATTCGAGTTGATACATTAGTTTATTCTTATTATTATTAGAATTATTAGGTACATTTGTTGTGCTGTGTTATTTAATATTACCTTACACATATACATTTCAGTACCCAAGACATTTAACGTAGCTAACAGATCATTATAGGTTTGTTTAATTATGTAGATAGGTCTGATTGGTGTCCGTAATGTGGTCGCAGAACAGGCCTTCTGTAGATTTCACATAAACTTTATATCTCAGGAGCCCATTCAAATCTGACCGTCATCCAGTACACCTAGGAAACATAACAACCATAGCATATAAACGAACGATAAACCACTACATACTCAGTCGGCTAGTTAAGGAATTTAATTTTACTAGCTAAAATAATCGAGACTAGAACAATTTCTAAACTAACTTATAAAGTTCCTAGAAGCCTCATAGTGGGTTGACGGAATACGCACTTATTCCTATTTCAGAGAGATTGATATTTTTTAAATATTAAACTTAGTTGCAACGGAAGTTTTTAAATGATAAGGTCAAGCGGTAACGCTTGCAGTTTAATAAATGTAAGTTATAATTTCCGAGTACGTTTAAGCATGTATAAGTATTTATTTGTAGTTTTGTTCCGTTCCCTGATTCAAGTGAATACTGAGTGTCGTAAAATTAACATTGAAACAGACGTAAAAATGTAAATTCGTCCAAAAGGGATAAATGTAGGGGATAAAAATAATGCGTAAGTTTACTATAATTCATTGATTTCGCCCACGCGCGTGTCCAACACGCCGACAAGTGAAAGTAAAATTGACTAGTAATACACCGTTACCCATTGTGAAACGAATGAGTAATCGGGGCCGAATCAAAGAAGGAAAAAATATGACTGAAAAATTGCTGCAACTATCAATTCTAAAAAGGATGGCGACTTGGGGGGGAAACGAAAGAAAATGGTCTCGGATCCCCCAAGTTTAGCACCAAGGTAACGGTAAGTGTCGACAAAGGACACCATAGGTATTAGGTACTCAACAGTCATATTTGGGAAGCTTTGCGTTTAGTTTTGTCCTTTTTATTTGAATTCAGCGGCAAACGGTTCACATAAAAGATTCTAGAAAATATTTCCAAAAAGAAACAACTAACCTTGAAAAGTAACTTTTGCTTAATATATGATTGTTAGGAATAAATTCACTAGCTGCCGGATTCCCATTTTGAGCCGGTGAAATAATATTCTTTTATTATAGCAGACGGATAGAAATAATGTAAGTACGATTGACAAAAGAATGGTGGTTTCACATCACGAATGAACGCATGAATCAAACAATGTCCACTAAAATTTGCACAAAAACGCGGCGACCTTGAGACTCAAGTGTCCAAATCTAGTAGAATGAAAAAGAGAGGGACATTGGAGGGAGCTGGTGGCTAAAAATAACTTTAAAGACTGAAAGGTTTGTAGAGGGGACGATAGGTTGGTTCAAAAACCAAGAACGTTTTTTTGGTTGAAAACGTCAAGTAGAGACGGGACCGGAATAACAATAAAAAATCCATACTTGACGGAAGCAGGACTGAAATTACTTTATAGTATTGAAATTTGAATTTAGAATAAACACAAGGCATGGATTGGCCACATACATAAATTATCAGACCACAAATACGCGCTTTTTTTGCCCTAGTTCCCTATAGTTGGGTCCAGTGAATAGACACATTAAAGTTTTTTAGAGTGTAGGTGATTTTCCAATGAAGTAAATTGAAACTAAGTTTCATGGAACTCCATACTATAGCCACAGCTCAGCTTGAGTTTTGCCTAGCATGTCCTGTGTTTCTTTATATCAGAATCTGGTAAATTGAAATTAATTTCTTGGGGATAGTTTTAAAATATTGTTTAAGTGTTTTTCGAGTGAATTGATACTGCCATATCGAAAGCTAGCTTACAACAATAAAATTATTTTATCGAGAACCCCCGCCCCTAGTTCACATGGTCTAGGGACAAACATTATATAAAAACTCCAGCAAGGGATTAGGAAAGGACAGATCAAGTGTGTGTAGATCAGTGGTACTGATCTAACCTATCCGTATTTCTATGGCAGGAAACAAATAAACTATTTCTGAATATGTAGTCTGGGAGAACTTATCCTAATTGAAACCAACTTGGTAAGAATGTGTGTTGTTATGGCATAGAGATCTGACCCGAGGTACTAAGTGGTGTTATTGTAAAGTTGTTTACGTGTAGTGAAGTGCTCCTTATGTAATGTTCTGTACCTAAACCTATACTTTATTTCAAGCTTGTGATTTGTGTTATGTTGGACACCAAAAGGTGGTGTCAAATGCTGAGTGTAAAATAATGTGACAGTGAGGGACACGTGCAGTGTCGCAATCTCGGAAGAACACCTGTTTTGCCCCCACAAAGCACGGAGAGGTTTGGGGGCCACCCGATATATTGCCCTCCCAATGCATCGAGAGGTGGGTGGCCCACCCTAGATTCCCAGCACAGAACTACTCTTCTCAAAGTTACGTAGAGCAGGCTGGTCTGCTGGATTGTACGCCAACTTCATTTACATCAGCACCCAAAGGCGAAATTAATACTAAAACATCCATTATCCTCCATCGATTAATTGACCAATGGTTTGGTAGGCATAGACAGGGAGGGATGAAGACACCCCAACAGCAACATCTATTCTATCCGTTCTTCTCGCAGGGAAAATAAAATTATTGGTAACTAGTAGAAATTTTAACTAATCCAGTGAAATTGTATACTACACACCTTTTAATTGATCATGCCATTTTTCAATGCCATATCATTCAAAATTCCAAAATCGTTCATATTTCTGGCCAAAATAAAACCCTTGGTTCTGAACAAATAATTTTAAAAAATATTTACTTTCTGAAAAGTGCACCACTTGAATGTAGTTCACTGTGTTCTAAAAGTTTTTATGAAAAGATATTATATTATTTAATATCTGTGTGTGTGTGTTTGTATATGTCAATACAACACATTACATTCAGTACCCTAGATTTTAACGTAGCCACATTCATTAGAAAAAAAGATAGGTGTGAGGTCGTAGTGGTAGCAAGAAAGGCCTTCTGAAAATTCACAGCTACATTTTATCTCAGGAGCCTTCACAGCTGGCCTCATACAATTACATTGAGTAATATCACCATCATACAAGACCATCAACACCACTACATATATTGGGGTCTTGTCCAGGGATAATTAGCATAAACAGTAATATAAGGATCTCCTGGTGGGAGAAATAAAATTAGGGGAACAAAATTGTAAAATTCCCTTAAAATTAAAAGTGTCCCTTTTAAATTAAAAGGGCAATTAGAAGTTTTGTGAATCATTCACAGCCATAAATAAATTAATTATTAACTGGTTAATTATATATTAGTTAGACATAGCAATTTAGAGAGATAACTTTAGTGGGTTAGTAGATTTAATTTGTTCCCACTTGACATTACTAATTTGTCTAAAAGTATGGCGGAGCTGGCAAAATTTAAGATCACTCTGTGCTGAACTGCAAAAGGAGATGGAATGGATGGTCCAGATTTTATTTCAATACGGAACGGCTGAAAATGTGATAAATTTAGTGAAAGGAAGATAGAAATGGTAGCTGAGAAGGAGAGTGAGGTTACGAAAGTGAGGCTTGAGAGATGAAATTAAAGGCCTGCAGATTGAGGTCAGAAGACAAACTGATCAGCAATAGGGAGGCAGGAAGAAAAAAAGTTTACTGCGAAAGTAGGGCAGAAGATAGAAGTGTTAGCAAGGAGAGCTCGAAGTAAACGACTAACGGACTGAATTAAACAGACCAGTGCTCCAGAAGAATTGGTGCCTAGCCCTTTTGTGCCTCAGGGAGCCTCAAAATCAGCTATGGTGTTTTCATTTTAGACCTTTTTTGTTTGAAAAAACGAGGACAGAGGGGTACCCTAGGACTTTTTGAGAGTATTAGACTACGTACTGATTGGGAAGAGAGGAGAGCGTGAGGGTGGAGTGTTAAGATCTTTCACAGGGACTGAAGAGGTACTTGCTTATGAAGTCTTTGCTAAAAATGAACATGGTAGAGACCAGACAATTAATGACATGTAAAAAAGGCAGGCTTTTTGTTTTATTTAGTACG